>JAWQEG010000096.1:0-57500 GCA_033782935.1 Petrolisthes cinctipes
GTGTCTGTTGTGACTAAAATAATGAAAATAATTACCGTATTATAATGTATTGCTTTCAAACCGTGTACACACCAACAAAATATTTCAACGCTACATTTTTTCAACAGGATGACATAGTAAGGTGTTCAAACATAATTAAAGAACACATAGATTACATTAATTAAAGGGGGGAATTTTGTGTTGGTAAATCTGGAGCAACTGAATCCTCTAAACTATTTTAAGCAACAGAACACCATTATTTTTGTTCATCTGGTCCTGTTTCCTGGTATACTTTGGAGGAATCAAGGCACTACAATGTAACAAAAGTGAATTACCCCCTTAAGGAGCTCGAAAACAGATTACCTACTGAGAGAAGGGAGAAATAATTGATAGACAGGGAGGAGGCGAGGAGGGAACGAGGAAAGGGAAGAACGTTATGTAATTGGATGGATAGAAAGATTAGCGAGGTTGAGAGGAAGGTGAAAAGGAAGGATTTTCATGGATGGACAGATAGGAAGGAAGAACTAGAATAGGGAAGGAAGGGAAAGAACAGGGATGGAAGGGAAAGAAAGGGGATGGAAGGGAAAGAAAAGGGATGGAAAAAAAAGAAGAGAAAAGGGAAGGAAAGAAGATAGAGTGTGTAAAACGTGGAAGGGAAAGAAAGGGGATGGAAGGGAAAGAAAAGGGATAGAAAACAAAAAAGGATAGAAAGAAAAGGGATGGTAAAAAAAAAAAAAAGAGAAAAGGGAAGGAAAGGAAAGAAGATAGAGTGTGTAAACGAAGAGCATTCTCCTGTGGCTCCGGGCAAGGTAACAGGTACCCTTCTTCCCTTACCTTACCTTACCTTCCCACCCAGTCAGCCAGTCCAAGGTTTTAACCACACCCTACTACACTCTCATCCCATACACACACATACATATACATACATACATACATGTGCACATACACCTATAGGCTACAATACATTTAAACATACTCATTTATACACATAACTACATACACATTTATACATGTAGATACACATACACATACACACCCTACTACACTCTAACCCCATACATATACATACATACATACATACATGTGCACATACACCTATAGGCTACAATACATTTAAACATACTCACTTATACACATAATTACATACACATAACTACATGCACATTTATACATATAGATACACTTATACTCCTAATACTACTACTAATATTACTACTACTACTACTACTCTCAATACTACTACTATTACTCCTCCTACTAACACTACTACTACTCCTAAAACAACTCCCAATACTACTACTACTACTACTCCCAATACTACTACTACTACTACTACTAATACAACAAAAACTGCATCGAACATTATGCTGCTTCCCACACACATTACCAGAAGAAGTGGTGTGCAAAAAAAAAAAAATTATAATAATAAAAAAAAAAATAAAAAAAAAAATACATAACTTTAAAAGAAAAATATGATAATTGGGTTTTAAAATACGAGAATTTACGAACTTAACTCAATCCTGTAAAGATACAAATAGGTCAGAACACACACACACACACACACAATATAATCACCACACAGCACATTCACTACTATAAAGACACACACACACACACACACACACACAGCACATTCACTACTATAAAGACACACACACACACACAGCACAATCACTACTATAAACATAAACACACACACACACACACACAATCACTACTATAAGGATACACACACACATACAGCACAATCACTACTATAAACACACACACACACACACACACACACAGCACATTCACTACTATAAACAAACACACACACAGCACATTCACTACTATAAAGATACACACACACACACACACAATATAATCACCACACAGCACATTCACTACTATAAACACACACACACACAGAGGGACCTTCAAGACACCACCACCATTAACCAGTTGCTACTATACCTGTAATTTGGTGTCTACAGGGAACCAAATATTTACGAAATCCGTCACATAATAACCACTTTCTTCTGAACCACCACAACAACACGTGGAGTTTACTATAGAACGAAAATGGTTGGAGCAAATGTGATTCCTGTGTGTTTGTGTGTGTTATTATTTCTCTCTCTCTCTGTCTGTTTGTGTGTGTTATTTTCTCTCTCTGTGTTTGTGTGTGTTATTCTCTCTCTCTCTCTCTCTCTGTGTGAGTGTGTGTGTTTGTGTTTGTGTGTGTTATTATTTCTCTCTCTCTCTGTTTGTGTGTGTTATTCTCTCTCTCTCTCTCTGTTTGTGTGTGTTATTCTCTCTCTCTCTCTCTCTCTCTCTGTGTGTGTGTGTGTGTGTGTGTGTGTGTGTGTGTGTTATTCTCTCTCTCTCTCTCTCTGTGTGAGTGTGTGTGTTATTATTTCTCTCTCTCTCTGTTTGTGTGTGTTATTCTCTCTCTCTCTCTCTCTCTCTCTCTGTTTGTGTGTGTTATTCTCTCTCTCTGTGTGTGTGTGTGTGTGTGTGTGTTATTCTATCTCTCTCTCTCTCTCTCTCTCTCTCTCTCTCTCTCTCTCTCTCTCTCTCTCTCTCTCGTTGGGTATGTTTAGTTTGCAAAGCATGTAAAACCGCACCTAAGGGGAGATTCTTATATTGGTAATTTGGAGTCTCTGAATCCTCCAAAATATCCCACGAAACACTAAAATCCCCAATTAAATTCTAGTACCATTGAGGGCGTCTGTATTATTATTATTATTATTATTATTTTTTTTTTTTTGCTTAGTTAGGAGGAATGAGTAGCCTTTGAGAGAGAGAGAGAGAGAGAGAGAGAGAGAGAGAGAGAGAGAGAGAGAGAGAGAGAGAGAGAGAGAGAGAGAGAGAGTGTGTATGATCGCGTATGAGAATTGGAGGCTTCTGATTCCTCCTGACTATGCCACGAAACAAGCTCCTTCCCTATGTGTGTGTGTGTGTGTGTGTGTGTGTGTGTGTGTGTTTATTTGTTTCGTTGCAATGTTTGAAGGACTCACTATCCTCCAATATTCTGACCACATCACAAGGGCACTTAACAATAATTAAATCCTATATACATTAACCTTATATACGACACTAACGCAAAAGTGTACAGTCGCGGCACGTAATCCTTGACCACACTTCCCCTCACTTACAGCCTGATCAAGGACTAATATTATGTGCCGCAACTGTACACTAGCATTCCAAAATTCGTATTCAGGTCTTGTTGAAGTTTCGAATCATTTGTCATACTAGTGAACCAAGTATAAGGCTTATCCTGTTTCATATTTGTATCCAGGTCTTGTTGTTGAAGTTTCGAATCATTTGTCATACTAGTGAACCGAGTACAAGGCTTATCCTGTTTCATATTTGTATCCAGGTCTTGTTGTTGAAGTTTCGAATCATTTGTCATACTAGTGAACCGAGTACAAGGCTTATCCTGTTTCATATTTGTATCCAGGTTTTGTTGTTGAAGTTTCGAATCATTTGACATACTAGTGAACCAAGTATAAGGCTCATCCTGTTTCATATTTGTATCCAGGTCTTGTTGTTGAAGTTTCGAATCATTTGACAAAGTAATGAACCAGTATCAACGCTTATCCTGTTTTATAATTGCTTGAGCTAGCTAAATACTCGATCAGGCTAATCGAAGCAAGCCTGGATACATATTTTGGATTGCGAGTGTACATGTAAGTATGATATATGTACTGGTAGGACTGAAATACCGTCATACGCACATACAGATGCACACACACGACATCTTTACACTATAACCATAAACACAAGGTCTTACATAAAGGGATTGGTTGTCAAAAAAAAAAAAAAAAAAAAAAAGAGAGAGAGAGACAAGGTAAACATAAATTCCTTTGGTGAGACTATATAATAATAATAATAATAATAATTAATATATAGAGTAATTCATAGGTTAATTCACATATTAAATCCACTTGGTATCCAATATCAACATAATTAATAATCAACACACGATGAATACTCTACTATTTATATATTTATTAAGGGGATAATATTATACTTTCCTTACAGTTGCCAAAATATGAATTGCAACAAAATCTTAATGGAACTTTAACCATAGTAATATCCACAACTATATTTGTATGGACTATAAGCATGTATAACAAAAGGAAATATACATATCCTTCTGCACTACATACTTATGATCCCTACAAACAACTATGGACATTAATAAACTTAAATATTCTATCAAAAGTTGTTGCAATTAATATTTTGGCAACTGTACATTTAGACCAAATTGATTCCTCCACAGTAAAATATGCATGCCACGAAACAGGACCAAATTGACGATAATAATAATAATAATAATAATAATAATAATAGTGTCTTGTTGCTTGGAATGGTTTGGAAGAATCAACAGTTGTTTCAGATTAATCACCAAGCACTGTACTAACTAACACCCCTTATTTATTTATTTATCTATTTATTTATTTATGAAAGAATTAGTTGTTCCAGATTTATTACCAAACACTGTATCAACACACCTTATTTATTTATTTATTAATGAAAGAATAAGTTGTTTCAGATTTATCACCAAACACTATATCAACACACCTTATTTATTTATTTATCTATTTATTTATTTATGAAAGAATTAGTTGTTTCAGATTTATTACCAAACACTGTACTAACTAACACACCTTATTTATTTATTTATTTATTTATGACTGCAATGTCCATCCTTCGACTATATCCCCAACTACCTACCTACCTACACTGTTTCCACTAAAGGATAGCATTGTATGCCATAACGTAGGCGTGGGTTAGGGCGATATTACAGGGCATTGGGCGTGGCTAGGTTCCGGGTGGGCGGGGTTACTCAGCACGGTATAAAAAGGGACAGGAATGACAAGTGTATCAGTAGTCTCTTCCTCGGCTCCAGTCCCATCAAGTCGGCATGAACGCATTAGTACGTAAACACACTCATTTACATTGGTCTTGAAAAATACGTAACTTAACTTGATAGTAGGTTAGTATGTAAACACACTCATTTACACTTGTCTTGAAAAATATGTCTTAGTAGGCTTAGTATGTAAACACATTCATTTACACTTGTCTTGAAAAATACGTCTTAGTAGGCTTAGTATGTAAACACACTCATTTACATTTATCTTGAAAAATATACGTCAGCTGAAGATAATAGTAGGCTTAGTATGTAAACACTCATTTACATCTTGAAAAATACGTCAACTTAACATGATAATAATCTTAGTATGTTAAACACCATATTAGTCTTATTTTATGTTAAATTAAGTGAATAATAATCTTCCATTATCTATTTTGAAGACTAAAATATTTATCATGCAATGTGTTTCAGACTATTTCTGACAATACTTTTCCATATTTTATATTTTTATCCAACTAATTACGTAAGTTATGTAGAAGTGGCATAATTGAATGAGCATATCAAAGTAATGTTATATATATCATGTCCAAAGCTAAAAAGTCGATTTAATTATCGTATAGGAATGAGAAGTGTAGTTTCCTTTTTAACACTGAATAATTAGGATATCAAATCAAATCATATATGGGGACTATACACGGCAAAAAAAAAAAAGTGTAAATCCTAATTCCTTTTCATTCATTAGTTTCTATTTTAACACTGAATCAGCACCTCATATCAAACCATATATGGGGACTAAACACGGTAAAAGAAAAATGTGTGAATTAATCGTAGTTACTGTCATTCATTTGTTTGTTTCCCTTTTAATTAACACTGAATCATCACCTCATATCAAAACCATATACGGTGACTAAAACCAATAAAAAATGTGTAAATGTCACAGTGACGAGAGATGAGCAGCCAGATAATTAACCAGCAGCGACAAAAACAAATTCTTGGAGGGAAAAAAACAAAAACATGTTCTTGGCGAGGGGAAAAAACAAAACAAAAAACTAGTCAATTGAATGAACCCGATGGCAAAACAGGTATCATCTTCACGGTCTTGTTTATCACACACACATCACATAGTATTTTTTTTCTCTCTCTCTCTGAATTCTTGTCACAAAAGGGAGAGTATTGTAGATCATTTCCGAAATCCGATGACACCAACTTTGCTCTTTCTATAAAAGTTCACATACAGTATAGTGTTTACCTGTATTACAACTCCTGCACTTCACTTTAGATTATAGAGGCAACGAAGCAGCACTTATTATAATTCTTTAAACACCAACGAAAATAAGTTTTGTAATTTACTTAGAATCACAACACTTGAATCTATTTTTACAAACACCCCTATAAAGTGAAGCGATTAAAGTGTGTATATGTATGTATGTGTGTTGCAGGTGGTGATATCAGTGGGTTTGAGTGTGGCCAGTGCCCTGCCCCAGTACTACCCTGGCCTGGCCCCATACTACCCAGCTGTTGCACCCACCACCTATGAGTATACGGTGGTGCCTGATGCTGCCCCTGCCCCAGCTGCCCCTGCCCCATTGGTCTACACTACCCATGTTGCCCCACCTGTCCACTACCAATCCCAGCACCATTCCCAGGATGAGTTTGGTCAGTTTGCCTTTGGTCATGCTTCCCCTGATCAGGCCCACAGTGCTGTGAGGGATTACACCGGTGCTGTCCGTGGCTCCTACACCTACATTGATGCTGATGGTAAGGAGGTGGTGGCACACTACATTGCTGACCACAATGGTTTCCGTGTGGCTTCTAATGCCCTTCCTGTGTTTGAGGGTGAAGCTCCAGTAGCTCCTGAGGTCAATCTTGAAGGACCAGTGTTTGACTTGGAGGCTCCAGTGATGACCCTTCAGCAGGTAGCTGACACTCCAGAGGTTGAAGCAGCCCGTTTGGAACACTTCCGTCTGGTGGAGGAGCATAAGGCCGCTGTGGCAGCAGCCCTAGCAGCTGCCACTGCTGAGGAAGCTGAGCCAGAGACCGAGAGCCCTGTGGTGGAGGAGGAGGCCACTGTGGTGGAGGAAGCCACTGTGAAAGAGGTTGCTGAGGAAGAGACTGCCACAGAGGAATCAGTCATAACAGAAGCAGCAGCAGAGGAGGAAGAAGCACCAGTTACTGAATTGGTACCAAAAGCAGAGGAGGCTGAGGAGACCCATGAAAGTCATGACATACACAAGCGTCAAGCAGTGTTCTATAACATACTCCCAGCAGAGCCTGTGGTGGTGGAGGCCAAGGTAGCCAACACTGTGGTTAGTCCAGCTCTCCGTGATGCTGAGCTTCTCCGCATTGTACACAACCCAGGTCATGCCACCTCATACAGGGTACTCTGAACTCCAACAACAACCAATAAGCTTCCTTTTCTTCACACAAGGTTATACCATTGTGTGGTTTGACTGCCTTGCCCTACTTAACCCACATCAACATAATACAGTACAGTAATCCTTCACTCATGATGGTAATGAATCAGAGTCCTCACAATGGTTGAATCTTTGTCACTGTATTCTGAATAAGATCATCTTCCTGTCCTTCACAAACATAACATATCCTGCCAAATTTCATAGTATGATTGTCTTGCAATACTTTACGCACAACTCTTCTTTAACCCACACATTCTAATAAAATTCTGTGGAATAACCGCTTTGCCTTCCATCACCAACACAACACAAAGTACAGTATGGTCCTAGACACACCTTCCCTATCCTCATAATATCCCAATACAATCTGTACACTAGTTACTCACATATTACTCCCTAAATTCTTGACGCTGTGAATGGTGCAGACTTCTGTATAAAACTGACGAAAGAACGAAACTGATAACACGAAACGAACTGGGAAAATTATTGCAATGCTTTAAGATACAATCCTGTTGGTATACTGAAGACAACTGATTTCATCCAGGCCAAGCCAAGGGACATACCATCTCAGTTTAATGTGGTTTATACTACGTCACGGTCTGAAGAATCTGCAACCACCAATTCACCATCTTGCCCCATTAAAACACAATTGTACGGCAACATTCTGAACACAAGTGATGAATGCTACTAAAATGGACATTTGGATTTTCGGTAAATGCATCTTCTTTCTACGACAATTAGTGCCTGGTGAAATTTTTTGGTGGGCTGCCCTTCAACTGTATTGTACAATCGCAGACCATACTCTCTAACCCACCTAAAGACCGAGATCTGAAGTGGGCATTTTTTGGACAACAGCCTGCCCAAGAGTCTGCTTCAGATTTCGGGCTTTGACTCATGTGGGCTAGAGATTATGGTCCATGATAGTACATGCTAACTCATTATAAACCATCCCAAACTTTGAGAAGCCATAACAGTATTCGGATTTATGTAACACAACACAGAGTACAGTATGGTATTGGCATAAATATTAGATAAGCAAACACCTGTCTTCCAAGTGAGAATAAAAGTAATGCAGCTCATGTTGATTATCATAACCTTATACCCTTCTTCACATGCAGAGACTGATGCCACACTACTGTTATGTACAATGAGGTATAAATGAGAATATAAGTAATGTAGCAGATGTTGATTATCACCTGTTCCCATTTTCATATCTAGAAATATAAAAGACAGATGCCACACAACTGTTATGTACAATGAGGTACGGTACTCACCCTTGCCGGAGGAGAGTGAAGTTGGCCTGAACCCAGACTGGTCCACCTTGTTTTGAATCATGTTCTGGACACTCTCTGCCGATTCCTTCACCCGAGAGAGCAACCCTGAATACCCACCACCAAGAGAGAGAGTGTGTTAGTGTGGCAGAAGAGGCATAGCATGAATGAGGGCAGGTCAGATAGAATAAAGGAGCTGGAGAAATGGAAACTTGTGACACCTGATATACTGAATTGATATTTACACTGGACACTCCACTAATGCTGACAGTGTAATGTATTAATTCTATTAAGGTTTGTTTTTGGGAAATATGTTATTGTTAACAAGCAATACTGAAACCATGTGTAATATAATACAAATGACTTTGCATTGCACCACAGAGGAGTGGTTGAGTGAGCAGTATAGAGTTCAAAATGACAGAGTTGATGGGTTTTTCATTCATCTGGATATTAAGGCTTGAAAACCTGTCTTACTGCAGAATTTTAAAAACTAATTTCAAGAGGGATTGATTGATTGACATTACGCGCCACAACAGCGAGGTCATATGGCGCCCAAGGAAGATGATGATTGAGAGGTGGGACAGTAAATTTCAAGAGGGGAATGGATGCATGGATGTGAAGGTCAAAAGTTTTCACATCCCTTTATGTTTGTCCTCTCTAAATGAAACTTGTGTAGATACTGTATATAGATAGATACATGTACAGTATGTATCTCCTTTATTAACGAATCAGGAGGACTTGACTGAAAATTTAAGATCTTCCTTCAACACGAGCCTTTATAATATGGATGATGAAGGTAGGTAAGCAAAGTGTTCCCTTATGTACAGTCGGCCTCAGGAATTTGTATACACCACTGGGAAATGAAGTGTTCGTAAAGACTAGAAAATTTAGTACATCAATTTCTTAACACCAAACTTTATTTAGTAATGTTATTCGGCTAATATTTGAATCAGTCAGCAAAACAATGCCTACAGTACAGTATGTGTAGAATAAAGACCACGTTTAACCAATGCTCTGTGTACGAATACCTAAGGCTCTCTGTACATCATCTGGAGGCTCCCCAAACACCTATGATGAAAATATTGAAATGAAGGTTTAAGGGGAGATTCTCTTGTTGGCAAATTGGAAGATTACTGATTCCTCATAACTATGCCAGAAAACAAAAGCCCTCAATGGTACTAACAGGGGCTCTGTTTCTTGGCATATTTTTTTTGAGGTATCACAGACCTTCTAATTCACCAACAAGATACTTTCCCTCTTAAGGACCCTGTAATCGTGTATGAGAATTGGTGGCTTCTGATTCCTCCTGACTATGCCATGAAACAAGCTCCTATGGGTGGTGTATTGTGGCAGTATTTGAAGGACTCGCTAACCTCCAATTTTCTGACTACATCACAGGGTCCCTTAAAGAGAAGAGAATGGCCAAAGTACACCTGGATAGTAGAAAAATTCGTGATTCAGCCAAGATGTTGAAAGATGCTGATCCCTCATAAGTAACCAGAGAATATTTCCGTGTCTTGTTGTTTATCATTGTCATCACAAATAATGACTCCTGATCCTGATATATTGTATTGGGGGTTAAGGGACCCTGTGATGTAGTCAGAAAATTGGAGGTTAGAGAGTCCTTCAATTATTGCCACGAAACACCACTTATATTGAAGGAGCTTGTTTCGTGGCATAGTCAGGAGGAATCAGAAGCCACCAAGTTTCATACACGATCACAGGGTCGTTAAGTAATGCAATATTGGGAGGAGCTGAGCATCTTCCACCTGAGCTATAACATACATTCATGTGTCTAATTGTGTGTGATTCATTGATAAACAAATACCAAAACAGAAAATGTCTTGCTAAGAATTTTCAGAGTGTAAGAGAGGAAATCAAAAGTACATTTTATGAATTCCACAAAACCAGAAAATTATTGAAAAGAAATGGGCATATAATATTAAAGTCACGGGTAAAAGAACAATAATGTGAATGGAAGAGAAGAGTATTTTCTACTTCATAATACATATCAAGTGGTGATCTAGTGGGGAAGTGTGTGTGTGGCTGGAGTCCCACGCCAGGCAATCTTGCCCAGGTTTGAAGCTTCTGAGTCTGCCAAGATTTTTTCACATGCATCACTGGGAATGAGTTGATTGCCCTCCCCTAAATGAACTACTGTAGTTATGGTAGCCCAGACACAGGCTTCTACACCCTTGAGATGGGTAATATGGGATATGGATGTAGCTGTTTATACTGTAGTAATTCATAACACGTTCCATATCTTTGCTGTCACAATATGCTAGATAGGAAGTAGGAGTTAGTCACATGCATTGGTCATGATGCTTGATACTCATGCACATTTCAACATGCACAATTCTTCATGGTATCATGTAGTGACAAACACCTGAAAACATCAACACACATAACACTGTCCTGTATACAATATTGTGTAAAATGTGGTGATTTGTGAACTTGAGTATTGTCTAAAGTGTAAATGTGTGTGAAAAGAATTGTTTTGTTTTTTTATTCTGGATCCAAATCCAGACCAGGATCTCTCCCAAATATAATACCATACCTTATGGAAGCCATAAGGCAATTCATTAATATCATTTCAAAACAATACGCATAAATTTTTTTCGTAATCCTGCTACAGTAACAAAAACCAAGTGGACATATAGACAAACACAGAAACCAAACCAATTACATAGCCTGCTGGGCGAAACTTACTTCATAATATTACGAATGTAGGTATGTACAAGAAATGTAATATTAATAAATAATAATAATAATAATAAAAATAATAATAATACTGTAATAATATTCATAGTATTAATGCAAATAAATCAACATATTGTATAATTATATACTGTATACACTATACAGGTATATATATACTGTATATAAAAAACTGGCCATTAATAACTTATGCAGAGATACTAAAAGTATGTTTCCGGGTACAGTACAGGTTGGAGAACGGTAGTCTCCATTTCACCAACAACATTTCACTCCTTATTACCATGCCAAAAATCTACACATTTTCTACAGCACAGTTCATTCTACTATTCATGATCATCCTTTATTTGTGTTCTCTACTCACTATATAAGCTGACATGCATTACACTGACAAGGGAGGGAGTGCAGAGAGAGGGACAAGTGGTGGTGCAAAATGGAATAGAGAGGAGAGTCAGTGTAAAGAATGAACAGAAGGAGAAATAACATCCTGAGAAGGAAATAAGAAACTGACAGATTTTGGGAGTGTGCAAAGAGACTGACGGAGATTAATTGTGTTCAAAGGAAGAAAAATGTATTTCAGAAGATGTTAAGATAAGAGGAGTGTGTATTGGTACAAAAGAAGATAAAAAGAGAAGAAAGCTTGATAGTAAATGTACACAGATAACGAATGAGGTAATACTATGCTACATGAATTTGTGAGGACAAGGGGGAGTGCCAGGGAATTGTATACACCAGCCAGATGTGCGTGGATGTGAAATACAGTGAGTGAGCAAAGCTAGGTCTCTCTATTCATACATAATACATTTTGAGGGAGTGCACAGGGAGTTTACGGTGAGCGAGAGATACCGTAGACGATCTAAACTAGTGAAAACGGTGCAGGGAGTGAGGGAGTGCAAAGTGCTTTGTGTGCGAGATGTGTGCCGGAAGGAATGGTGAGAGACAGAGAGTACAATGGAAAGCCAATGTTAGGAAGGAAGGAGTGCAAAGAGTGGTGTGTGAGAGAGAAGTGCAAAGGGTGGTGTGTGTGGGGGGAATGCAAAGGGTGGTATAGGAGAGAGGAGGAGTGCAAAGGGTGGTAAAGGACAGAGGAGTGCAAAGGGTGATATAGGAGAGAGGAGTAGTGCAACAAAAGATGGTGTAGGAATGGGAAGGAATGCCAGGGAAGAGTGGGGGAGAAAGGAATTACAGCAGTGTACTGATAGAGAAGGATGGTGGAGGGTATATTGTGCCAAGGATAGGAGAGACTGTGACTGCCAAGTGCTACGGGATGGGGAGGGAGTTTAGGCACGAGTGTAGGGGAAGGGGACTGCATAACCGAAGAGAAAAGTGCCACTGGAGGGAGAGCGAGGGGGACTATGTGCAAGAAGAGAGGGGTGAGGGAGTGGGTGCCAAGAAGGGAGTGAGGGAGTGTGTGCAAAGAAGGGAGGAGGTGACTGGGGTAGAGTGTGCAAAGAAGGGAGGGTGTGTGACTGGGGTAGAGTGTGCAAAGAAGGGAGGGTGTGTGACTGGGGTAGTAAGTGCAAAGAAGGGAGGGTGTGTGACTGGGGTAGTGTGTGCAAAGAAGGGAGGGTGTGTGACTGGGGTAGTGTGTGCAAAGAAGGGAGGGTGTGTGACTGGGGTAGTGTGTGCAAAGAAGGGAGGGTGTGTGACTGGGGTAGTGTGTGCAAAGAAGGGAGGGTGTGTGACTGGGGTAGTGTGTGCAAAAAAGGGAGGGTGTGTGACTGGGGTAGTGTGTGCAAAGAAGGGAGGGTGTGTGACTGGGGTAGTGTGTGCAAAGAAGGGAGGGTGTGTGACTGGGGTAGTGCAAGACCAGGAGAATGTGATGGGAGTGAGGGGGGCCAAGCTATTGTACTCTAGCTGGTAGGGAAGTGGACTACTCTAGGTTCGAAGGGGGGAGGGGGGGTTGGCGGCGGGCGTGTGGGTGGGTGGGTTGGTAGGGGGGTGGGGGTGTGGTTCCTACCCTGCTGGTCGCGCTCCTTCAGTCGCTTCTCCATGTGTACAGCCTTGTCCTTGGCCCTTCCTAGCAGGTCTGGGGGAGGGAAGCGGCACACGCAGGTAGGTAGGTTGGTAGGTTGAGGGAGAACAGGCAGAGGGGAATTGTGAGGTGAAGGGAAAGGGACAGCAAGTGAGGTGAAAATGTTGGGTGGACGGAAAGGGATGGAAGGAAAGGGAGAGCAGGTGAGGTGAGGTGAAAATGTGAGGGAGAGGGAGAGCAGGTGAGGTGAAAATGTGAGGGAGAGGGAGAGCAGATTGAGGGGAAATGTGAGGTGGAGGTAAAGGGTCAACAGGTGGAGGGGAAGGGAGCAGGTGATATGGAGGGAAAGGGAGGGAAGGAAAGGGACAGCAAGTGGAAGGGAAATGTGAGATAGAGGGAAAGGAAGAGCAGGTAGAGGGAAAGGAAGAGCAGGTAGAGGGAAAGGAAAGAGCAGGTAGAGGGAAAGGAAAGAGCAGGTAGAGGGAAAGGAAAGAGCAGGTAGAGGGAAAGGAAAGAGCAGGTAGAGGGAAAGGAAAGAGCAGGTAGAGGGAAAGGAAGAGCAGGTAGAGGGAAAGGAAAGAGCAGGTAGAGGGAAAGGAAAGAGCAGGTAGAGGGAAAGGAAGAGCAGGTAGAGGGAAAGGAAGAGCAGGTAGAGGGAAAGGAAAGAGCAGGTAGAGGGAAAGGAAAGAGCAGGTAGAGGGAAAGGAAAGAGCAGGTAGAGGGAAAGGAAAGAGCAGGTAGAGGGAAAGAAAGAGCAGGTAGAGGGAAAGGAAGAGTAGGTAGAGGGAAAGGAAAGAGCAGGTAGAGGGAAAGGAAGAGCAGGTAGAGGGAAAGGAAAGAGCAGGTAGAGGGAAAGGAAGAGTAGGTGAGGTGGAGGGAAGAACACGGTAGGTAGTGTGGTGTTAGAAAGAGATTGAGTGGGTGTGGAAGGAAGGAAATAATTAATAGGTGTGGGTGAATACGTAAATATATCGAGGGAATGTGTAGTACAAGAGGGAAAAAAGTAGGTGGGGGGAGGGGAAAGATTACAGGAAGATGTAGGCAGAAGGAAAATATAGCAAATGGGGTAAATTATCCAACAGTTGAGAATATATGAAACAAACAGCAATTAACAGAAAAAAATAATATAAATGTGTCAGTGACAAAAATGATGAGAGAAAAAATATAGGGCACAGAAGTTGAGAGAGATAAGTACAGTAAAGTGAGACGAGACGAGAGAGAGAGAGAGAGATGAATTAGGGATGAAAAGACAAATATAGCAATGGAGTGAAGAGAGTGGAAGAGACGAGTATAGTAAAGGTGATGATGATGATGATGGAAGGGAGGAAGGGACAATACAGTATAATTTTGGAGGGATGAGGGAATGGAGGAGAGGGAGAGGAGGGATGGTAGGGAGAGGGATGGTAGGGAGGGAAGAGGAAGGTACTGCTCAGCTCATGATATTAATACTGTAATATCAGACTACTGTACTTTAATTAGGGGCAGAAACTCTTGACGACGGTAAGTTGGAAGGCTACGGATCCCTCCTAACTATACCAGGAAACGGGTACCCTATTAGTCACATGGTATACTATTAGTCACATTAAAGTGATTTTGTGTTTCCTGGGATAGTTTGGGGAAATCAGTAGTCCTACATTTTACCACAGAGAGGTTTTCCCCTTAACTCACACAACACAGGGAACTCTCAAACACAACTAACCAACCAAGAACCAACATTACTCAACATCATTAAAAGGGGAGATTCTTTTGTTGGTGAATTGGTAAGTCTCCGATTCCTCCAAATAATGTCACGAAACATATTCCCTATTAGTAATGTTGGTGTGATTTGTTTCCTGGCATAGTTTGGAGGAATCGGAGACCTTCCAATTCACCAACCAAAAAATCTCCCCTAAATTTGATTGTGTGTCTGCCCGGTGACAAGCAAGGAAAGTTACCGGGGCTTCACTCTAGGGTTCCAGGGCCGTATGCAAGAACATCCCTGGTGTTGACGATGGTGTGGTACCGGTACAATCGCTCTGTTGTTTATCTATAGAGTTGTCATCACACTACCAAGCCAACATCAATACCATCAATGGTCTTGAATATGACCTTCTGTTTCCTGTACCGATATCAGATGAGAGCAGACACAATTCCAGTATAAGATGAAGGTTTACTGTACAACATAATAATAATATGCTGTACTGTACTGTACGGTATCTGACAAAACAATGACGGAAAAATTCTACCGTGATCCATGAATGGCCTTTACGTAAATTTCCATGGTTGCTTTGGTCCTTGGTCAGTTATATTTTCTTAAAACAACACTCTCTCACTTTCTTTCTCTCTCTCTCTCTCTCGCTTGCACTTGGACATTCACACACATGTACACCAAGTAAGGTATACAGTATCCCAAACATTTCTTTTCAGCACACACACGCGTACACAAACATCACTGCATCTCTCACATCACTTCTGCAATCCACTGTACAATGATGCAACTTCTCTATGTCTTTAAGGGGGTAATACACTTTTGGTTCATTGAAATACCTTGATTCCTCCAAAGTTATGTTAGGTAGCAGGACCAATGAATAAATATACTGTACAGTAATGGTATCCTGTTGTTTGGAATAGTTTGGGGGAATCAGTTGCTCCAAATTTACCAACAACAACATTGTACTATATACTCCCTTAAAGATGTGTAACATTGTCTGGTGCAGTGTGAGAGGGGGAGGAGGGAGGGGGGAGTACACCAGTTGGACTCTGAACATACACACTGAATTCACAGTTAAAATATCTCATTAAAATCACTCCACTCTCAAGAAATTGTACTATTAATTATTTATCTACATCCAAAAGAAGCTTACAGTATATAAAATAACTCTTTACAAGGTTGAACTGGGTCCTAATAGGTAACATCTAACAAATGGGGTTCTTTATGGGAAAATGTATAATGACTTTATAAGTTCACAAATAAACATATAAACAAACTTGCATTTATGCATGCACATACGCTCTGACACACACACACACACACACAGGTGTAAAAAATTAAATATACAGTCACTCATCCAGATAATGATTCAATATCAGGATAACAGCATTCATACACTTAACAGACACACTCACTCAATCACTAAAGGGGGTATTAAATTTTTGGTATATTAGAGTGCCTTGATTCCTCCAAAATATACCAGAAAACAGGACCAGATTACCAATAATAATGGTGGTGGTCTGTTCCTTGGAATAGTTTGGTGGAATCAGTCGCTTCATATTTACCAACAACACTGTATTATCCCCTTAACCTGTGGAATTATTTGGAAGTTAGCCCTCTCCTACATTGGTAACTTACATGAGCACTATAATTATTAGCCAGCCCTTTTCTGTAAGGATAATTCCAATCTTATTCAGGATCTATCGAGATATTTTATGTACACTTACTGACTGAGATGACTAAAGATACTCTACACTGTGATGGAGTTTAGGCAATGTTGTTGAAGTACTGGAAAATTATAATGCCGTAATTTTCAGGCATTAGGAAATGATATTGACTGAAATATTGACTCCACAGATAACATAATACTCAGGGCCATATGCAAGAACATTCATGGTGTTGGGGAAGTACCGGTGCGGCGACTCCATAGGCACACTACTGAGCCGTCGTACCGATACGATGCCATTGTAGGCACCACGAATATTCTTGCATATGTTCCATAGAGCCATTAAAAAAATCAGTCATGATATTTCTTACACGGAGGCATTGTAACGATCAGACGCACATGTTAGCGCACCATATACGAGGGGGTGAAGAGGATGACAAACAATACAGTACAGTCACACTTACTGCAGTACCATTATGTGCAGGTGTGAGGCATAATGTACTGTGTAATCAAAGGACAAACACACCCTGTTAAAGTTATAAACATACAGTAAATAATCAGCTGTAATAATTAGTACAGTACTAAACTATCAAAATACCAGCACTATATGGGTTACTACTAGTCTTATTATGAATACATTTTAAATATTATTTAGTACCCTTGGAATATCCATTTGCATGTCATATTAAAATCTATTTCTAAATGGCAAATGGGAAAACAATCAGGTTAATTATAACAACCATAACATACCAGTTTCAGCTACAAGTAAATAAATAAATGTTCCAAAACAAATATGCATTCCGATAAATGTCAGTAGATTGTGATAGGAATGATCAATAAAATTATTGTAAGTCTGCTGTAACTTCACACTACAACACTGGAACAAAATGCAAGCAGTAGCAACATGAACAGCAAAGTATAAATTATGCAAGAGATTAAGAACCTATACTGATATAATAAGCCGTATGTAAATGAATAATACTCCAACCATAATACAATTGATAATGTAACTAAAGGCATGGTGGCTGGCAAAATACCTTGAAAACAATACAGTATCCCAAAATGAAATAAGTACGTGTCCCTTTTCCCCATAAGCAACTTTAATCATACAATACTTTTAAGAACCATCAAAACAAAATTTAACAGGATGAATTAGAACATAATAAGATGCATCAGAATAAAATATAACAGGATGAATTGAACATATTAAGATCCATCAAAACAAATTATAACAAGACAAATTAGAACAAACCACACTACTGTACCAGAAAGAATGTGGCAGTCGACCATATTCAATATTACCAATTCCAGTTAATCAGTCATTTATCTGGCACACATTGCAAAATAAATACATGCTGCAAAAAAATAAATACGAATGCCACCCCATGAAAAAATATAAGAGTATATCATATGTTCAGTCTTAAGTAATGTAAAATGTAAAGCATTCTCAGAAGCAAAAGTATGGTAATGTGTATGGTAATGGAAGTAGGGTATTCCTCTTACTCTATGATACAATATTTCTCATCGCTTTCAATTCATATACAACATACAAGATGAGAAAGTGTATACCAGAGAAATAATGTACAGATCAGGCACGTCGGAGAATCTTAAAATCAGAATCTCTAAGTCTGTCCCAAAACATTTACAGTATTTTCTCCCACAATATATTGCCAGGTTTCCCCTCTCAATTCCGACTTCACTTATCCAATAGTACAATATATAATATTATAATCCAGTGCAAAACATAAGTGGAAATGAGTTGAGTTATGTGCCTACTTTAAGTGACTGAATAACATGTAAAATGAGAGTGAATGGCGAACATGGAAAACCGTGAAGTAGACTGATAGAAACACTACAGTTCCTGGTTTGGTGCAAAGGTCTATGCTCAGCGGTGCAATACGACGCTATAACAGGTAAACATGAAGAGCCCAGGTCAGTCTATCTATGACTTGGACTACTACTAATAATCATGAAACAGATGGCTAGAAAATCCTGGGTTGAACCAAATGCTTAGTGCTTACAATATGTTTTGGATCAGGTAACATATTACAGTAGCTTCCTCAGTGATGTTAAATTATTTATTCTGAGTGACACTAAATACCAGTTAAAGTGTTTATTTTGTTAGTTGAGAGCTATGATCAAACATTAGTAGTTTATATGCTACATTAATAACCACAAGAAAGATATTAACAACACCCTCACCTGTTAATGTATAAACGAGAAAAACAATAAAAGTGGAAGTCGGCCCAACACGTCATTAGTTACACTCAACACAGGAGAACAAGAACAAGAACATGCAGCCTTACCATGCTTATCCTTCTCTTTCATCTTCTTCTCCATCTCTCCTGCCTTGTCCTTCACCTTACCGAAGAACTCTGGACGCCACCACCACCACACAGACGAACAAGAGGCGGACAGACATGAGGTTAGACGGCAGGATGACCCCAGACAGAGACGGTCGAACGGGACACGTAGGCAACCAGGCAGGCAGGCAGGCAGGAAACCAAGGAAGCAAGAGTAGGAGGGGAAGGGTGGTAGGGGTAGATGGATGGGAGAAGAGACGGGAAGGGAAGGTGTGGGAGTACAAGGTGTGGGAGTATAAGGTGTGGGAGTGTAAGGTGTGGGAGTATAAGGTGTGGGAGGAGGTGTGGGAAGGGAAGGGTAGTATTTGTAGATGGACAGGAGAAAATGTGGAAAGGAAGGTGAGATGGAAAGGATAAATAGCAAAATGGTAAAGGTAAGTATGATGGTGGGATTGAAGGGGAAGGAGGATGACGAAGATAAGGTGAAAGAGGGAACAGAAGGTGAGGTCAGGTAAGGGAAAGGAGGAAGAGGTGAGGAGAGGGAGTGAGGGAATAAAGAGAGGGAGGAAAGAGACAAGCACCCAACCCACAACCAAAGTTAGTACAATGTCAACAGATTATTGGGACTTACAGTTAGTTAGTTTGTTTGGGTTGCATGAAAACAACTCACATTGGTTCCTGTTCTGAATATTCATCACCAGTACAAATATGATTGGTAAAACAACTTATAAAGCATAATTAACATACTTATTCAGTTATACTATTGATGGTATAATAATAGTTTCTCTGAAAACATTGCACACATTTAATGTTGCATATTATCTACTGATTCTATACTGTGTTGTAATTATGATAGTACGATATTTTTTCTGCAGGGAGGTGTAGACGTTAAAAATTGATTTATATCATTTTGTATTATTTACACATAGGTAAAATGACAACAGACCAGAAAGTAATACTACATGTAGATTAAAATTTGGATGAAGTAAACAGAAACCAATTCCAGTTTTCATTTCACCCGTTTTCATTCGAACAAATAGCACGGAAAAATACATTATATAAGTGAGTATTTCGGAGGAAGCTAACAAGTCCAGACATGAAGAATACTCAAACTGCCACCCAACATTATAAACACAGGAATCTGAGGCCTACAGTACATCTCACTATACACGCACTTCATTACCTGTGCGATGTTCGGCTCGTACCAGCTACACCATTTTACTGCATTACACAATTTTAAGTGCTCACCACAAGTGATATATAAAAATATGTGTCACATTTTTCACTGTACAGTACTGTAATATTTTTCTTCTAATTTACAAAGATCAAGCTGCATTCATTTCTGGCACAATTTTCCTCCTTCGAGAATTTGTACTGTAACATGAACAAATAATTAAAAGGGCGAAATACAGTACATTCTGTTGTGCATACCAGAGACAGCATTGCAGTCACAGTTTTTGTCATTATTTTTATGAATCTCTATTTTTTATTCTGAAGCTCATGGAAGTGAGGATTTTGGTACATACGACTGCTGAAATTTTATACCGTTTTCAAATATACCATATATAAGCCATACTTGATTTAATATTAATATTAACATCCAGCAATTGCACACAAAATTTGTCAGTAAACCTCAGCTTTATATACATGCACACACACAAACATAATTTCTATACACACACACACACACAATTACTGTAAACAAACCTCACTTCAACACACACACAAACATAATTTCTATATGCACACACAATTACAGTACACAAACCTCACTTCAACACACACACACACACACACACAAGCACAAGTACTGTACTGCACACCCACCATGCGAGAAGCTGGTTTCCCTCTAAAGTATTGTACTTACACTTATAGGAAATCACTCCATCCACTGTTTAAAAAATGAAAAGTTAGTGGGTAGAGCTGACAACCCACCACCACTAACCTATTCCCCTTATCCATTAACCAATACTATCACTATCACATACACATCACCATATTTTATCACTATTATACCAACTCACCATCCATCCATCACCATTACTTACGACTCCTCAATACTTTACTACCACTATCACATACACATCACCATATTTTATCACTATTATACCAACTCACCATCCATCACCATTACTTACAACTCCTCAATACTTTACTACCACTATCACATACACATCACCATATTTTATCACTATTATACCTACTACTCTCATCATCCATCACCATTACTTACGACTCCTCAATATTTTACTACCATTATCACATACACATCACCATATTTTATCACTATTATACCAACTCACCCACCATCCATCACCATTACTTACGACTCCTCAATATTTTACTACCACTATCACATACACATCACCATATTTTATCACTATTATACCAACTCACCCACCATCCATCACCATTACTTACAACTCCTCAATACTTTACTACCACTATCACATTACCATATCTTATCACTACTACTCTCATCATCCATCACCATTACTTACAACCCCTCAATATTACCACCATCACCACCACCATTACTTACGCATCACTATATTTTATCACTACTATACCAACTACTCTCTTCATCCATTACCATTACTTACAATTCCTCAATATTACCACCACCACCATTACTTACGCATTACACTATTTTATCACTACTGTACTAACTACTATACAGCACTTCCTTTTCTACATTTACTTACCTCTAATCATACAAACAATCACTTTATATTCTTGTCTTGTACATATTTCCATCAGCACCATCGATCATTACATTTCATTACAAACTGCTACTTCATTCACTAAACCTTGAATTGTGGGTTAAGGTTTTGAAGTTCATCATATTGTAACCTTCATTTCTTTTCAGTTTCTTCTTATGTTTATCTGTCCGTTTATCCCTTTATCTATCTATGCCTATTCCTCCATATGTCACCCTTATAGGGGTAATACACTTGATTCCTCCAATTTATACCAAGAAACAGGACCACACAAACAAAAATAATGGTGAACTGTGGCTTGGAATAGTATGGAGGAATCAGTTGCTCCAAATTTACCAACACTGTACAGTTGGTGAAATGTGGCACCACTGTGTTTGTTTACTGGTCATAATGAATAGACAAAACTTACTCCTGTTCTAGTATCCACCATAAGGACGCTATGTTAACAAATATAGTAATGTCACATTTCGCCCAACTCACCAGACACTGTGCTCATTACTAGTGAAGGCAACATATCAAAAGAAACTAGATGGAGCCATCACAGATACCTGCCCAGGATGCAACACAGCACCCCATTCTATTAAACACATTATGGAAGACTGCAACGAACACAACGACACTCGCCAACACCACAAGATACACTCACTGAGGGCTCTGTGGGAAATCCCGGTTCAAGCCATAGCCTTCCTCAAGAGCTCGGGGCTGTTCGGCCAGACAGCTTGAGGAACTTCAACAACAACAATAACTGTTCCTCCCCTTAAATCTTTGGCATCAAACTTATTCTGTCTTGTATCACTCCAGCATTTATAAATAGATCTCAATATCCATATTTACCCCTGTACACTACCACACATATCTAGACGCAAACTTTTCCCCACAAACAAATCATCTGCAACCCTTCTCAGTCCCCCTCATCAATGACCTAGTGCCCACTCTGTCACCCTTAACCTTGACCCAATCCCTTCTCAATCACCTTCACCCTGACCTAGTTCCCTCTCAGTCTCCCTTACCCCATACCCAGTCCCCTCTCTGCCTCACCTGCAATTTTCCTGGCGGCTTCGGGTGATGCCGGGTGTGTAAGATCATTCATGCGTTGGTACTGGCTGCTCATGATGAGTTCGTTGGCCTCCAGGGTGCCAGGAGACATGAGGGTGTACTCATCACTCAGCAGTTGTACTGAGGGCGTATGAAGTGACATTTGGGTGAAACTTACTGCATCTATCTACTACTACAATACAGCCATGGCAGAAAGTCCATGAGTAGGGGTTGGTGCAAAGTCACCGCCAATACTGGGCAGAGAGTTTCCACACCCCTCTGCCCGTGGTAGCTCGCAGCTGAACGAATTGTTAGTAATGTTGTTTTGGCACATTTTTTGTTCATAGAATTACGAGATAACTGTACCCCCTGCTCATGGACTTTCAGCCATGGCTGTACATAATATGTGTTTCAGTGGAGAAGAGGAGGTAAGGTTTAACAAGCAGGTGGTGGTGGTGGTGTTCAACAGAAATTTTTTTAGTAAAAAGGTCACATATTTTGTAAAGGATTATATAGACTGAGTCAGATAATGGTCTCCACTCCCTCCTCACTTGATCATTCTAGTTCATTAACCCCTAAATAATGGATAATTCTAAGATATCATACTGTAATGCCCAAGGATTTATACTGTCACACATAATCCCACATCACCTAAGGTTTGAGGGGAGATCTCGTTGGTAAATTGAAGGGTTAGTGAATCCTCCAAACAATGACACAAAACAACAGATCACCTAGTACAGTAGTACCATCGAAGGCATCTGTTTTCTGGCATAGTCAGGAGGAATCAGTAGTGTTCCAATACACCCACAAAAAAATTTCCCCTGAAGTGCAATAATATTAATGGCCTCACCAATGAGTGCCTCTATGTCAAAGAAGAGTACGTGAGAGTTGGCATCCTGTTTGTTGGTTCTAAGTCCCTGGATCATGAGCGGACAGGTACGCATCTTGGAGCTGTCGTGGATGTCCTGGTGGTTGTTCTGTTCACCCAACACCTGCTGGATGCCGCGCTGTGGGTTCACAAACAGCAAAGAGAGGGGTCAGATACACTGGACTTTTTGAGGCAATATGAACATAGTATGGGTGATACAGTAACGTCAACAGAGAAATGATGACACTAGGGATTACAGACACATTATGATATCTGTATGGTGGACAAAAATATTTGTTATTAAGGAGGTATATAGTACACTGTGGTTGGTGGTAAATTTGAAGCAACTTATTCCTCCAAACTATTCCAAGCAACAGGACACCATTATATTTATATTATTCATTGGTCCTGTTTCCTAATGTACTTTGGAGGAATCAAGGCACTCCAATATACCAAAAGTATATTACCCCCTTAATGAAAGTTCTCACCTGAGCAGCATGTCTGATGGCGGCCAAATTCCTGTGTCTTAAGCCCCGGAAGAGGTGGACTGCAGGGTTGGCCAGACCAGTTTCTGAGTCCGCCCCGGCACTTGCCCCACCCCCATGCCCCGCTAGGTGCTCATCACATGCCCCCAACACCTCCTCAGCAGTCACCCCCTGTAGCACTCGGTCCAAATGTCCTGAGGAATAAAGAATATACACTTACAATGGTACAGTATACTAACCTCTTTTAAAGGGAGATACTCTTTTGGTAAAGTGGAAGGCTAATGATTCCTTAGAGATATCCCAGAAACACATCCTCTAAATATTACTAACAAGAGGATTTGTTTTGTGACATAGTTTGGAGGATTCAGTAAAGGTCCAATTCATTTTGAAGAGTTTCTCCAAGAAGATGGTTATCAATAAAACTGGCATGAGGCTGACTCCATAAAATCTAGTGTCTATATTATGTGTGATTGTGGGATTCTATTTATAAATGTAAGTGTATTTGTGTATGCATATGTTGGTACAATTCATAATATCTAACCTGTTTCCATCTGCCAAACATAGACTGATCCATCTTGTGTGGCCACCAGAAGGAAGTCATGGTCGGGCCTCCACTTCACCGAGGCCACTGGGTAAAGATGTTTGGATGCCAACAACACTAGCTTGCGTTCCTTCAGGCTCAGCAGCGCTACACTGTGATCCTCAGACACACTACAGATGCAGTACTGGATGCGAGTCTGCCACAAAATCACCACATAATAAACATACTCATGAAAATAATTACCAATATCATACTTATTTCCACTCAGTTAAAGCTATCTTCACATTACATTCCCCTCTTTTCTTTCTATTTCCTTTCTGCTTGGTGTTTCACCTCTCTATTACCTTCTTCTGGCGCTATATGACCTATTTGTTGTGGCGCCTAATATCAATCAATCAATCAATAAATATTCACATTACATTCAGTGTTCTGTTACAATATCTGACATATGAACAAAGCCTGTTAGACACAAGATAAATGTTGAAACTTTATGTGAGAGCCAAACTGAATTCAAGACCAACTCACAGTACAAGTTGGGGGCGGGACAAGAAGCTGTAGGACCTGGCCAGCCTGGACCACAAAGCGATGAACCAGGTTACCAGTATACATGTCCCATACATTGATGCTGAAGTCGATACCACCGGATACAAGGTGGGCCATGTCATAGTGGGGAGACTCACCATGGGGGTATAACAGGCAGTTGACCCGACCCTGGTGGCCTCTCAGTACCATCGGCTGAGCCCAGTCTGTTACCGTGCATGAGAGGAAAGACACGTTATTGGGACACAGAAGGGTTAAGTTGTATCTCTAAATATTCATCTACTTGTGGTAATAACTGAGAGGAAAAACATATTATGGGGACACAGATGGGATAGTGTGCATCTCTAAATATATACCTACTTGTGGTGATACATGAGAGGAGAGACACTATGAGGATGAAGATAACTAATACAATATAAAACAAGGGATAGGGTGTATCTCTAAATATTCATCTAGGTCTACTTGTGGTAATGCATGAGACGAGACTCTGTAAGGATGAAGGTAGCTAATACAAAATAAAAACAACTGACTGTGATAGTGGTGATGTTTGCCATGGAGTAGGTGTAGCATGATGGCTTCAGTGGCAGGAACCAGTATAATTGAACCATCCTCACGTCCACAGGCCAGACGACCCTGGAGTGGCAGGAACAAGCTGGCAGTGATGCGTGGTGGACCTCTCTCTCCCTCAAGCTGATCCAGAATTCCTGAAAATAAATGAGGTCAGATAAAATTGTGTTTGGTCCAAGAGAAACATTTGAACAATATCAGATACAGTGTAAGTGGTACACACACACAGGAAATATTTAAGTTATTCTGGTTTTGGATACATAAATAGTTCTTAGTGACTTAAACAATCAAACTCTCTGGAATAAGTGATGAAATTAATTAAACTATGGGGACACAGTAAACATGATGCAAATTAATATAAGGAAATATTTACACACTAAGTTTTTATTTACAACTTGTTGAATCTCCTCAAAAGGGTATCAGCTGGTAAGAAGAGATACATCATTACTGAGTTAAAAATAATGTAATATACATATCCTGAGTACTGTACTAACCAATGGGTGGTGGCACCATGGCAGCCCAGGCTTTGACCATGGAGTGTGTTAGGGTTGGTGGGAAAAGGAGAGGCTGGAAAGGATGTACTTGGTTGATCTGACGCAGTTGGTTGTCCGACACATCTGCCAGTCTCCACAGCATCACCTGATGAGTTAGATTGAGGGTATATAGAGGAGGAATTTATTTGTTTTTTGTACATGTAGAAGTCATTTGAACTGTTCCTGGAAACAATTAACACAGCAAATATTATAAACTCCATCATGAGAAACCTAGGGGCTTTAACGGATCATGATTTGACACAACTCACTGACAATGTTGTAACTGTAAGCTGTCCTGAACTAATAATAATCTAGTTACCCAAAATACTAACCTGGCCCTCACAGTCCCCACGTAGTAACAGCTTTTCTGCCCCAGACTCAAGTGGGATAGTCATGAACTGCCAGGCTGGAGCATTTACCAATTGCTGTCAAGAGGAACAACACCATGGTTAGGTTATATCAGTTTGTCCACATTATTTCATAAGAGATAATAAAGTAGCAATTATTTTAAACACATTCACTTTTAAATCAATGGACTTGTAATGCAACTACCATTTGGTGGAGGCCACTAAGAATCAGTATCAAGTTTTAGATTTCTCACCACCAGAAAATATTATATACTTTATAACAGTAGTGTTATTGAATATCTACATAACCCACATACCTCCTCACTCTGTGGTCGCACCACACCATACAAGATGGGGTTGTCTCCCTCCATCTGCTTGTTGTGAAATGCTCGGCTCTCCACAATACAACTGCAGGGGGTGACCACAACATGTAAACAATATCATTATCTACAGAGATCCTATAATGGACCTCCTTGGGACTCTAAACTGGTAATCACAGTCCTGTGCAGTTCATTGATTAGAACAGTAATGGTGGAAAAAGAAGTACAGTATAGTAATGGTCATATAAATTTTTCTACTTAACTTTTTTCCTTTTGATAAGTGAGCTACTAGCTAGATGTGATAAGTATGGACACTGAGTTGTGTGATTATCAAGAAGACTGGTTAACAATGCATGGTTGGGGAAGAGCCATAGAAATAATGACTGCAGTATACTCAGCGTTATGAAGCCTACAGACCTCCATCTCTGATTCTTTCCATTCAGGTTATCTGTATACATTTGAGAAGAGTTGTTAAGAACACTGACAAAAGAAGAGGAAACTCCTCATTATAGACAGCCCCAAAACATGGAATTTTTTATCATACACCAACTATTAAACATGAAAAACATCACATACTGTAGGTTTCACTACACTCTGGACAAAGACATAAGAAATGTACCATATACTGGAAACAATTAAATGACATTCAATGCTGCAAGGGCGTAACAATAAAATTATATTACACACTATTAAAAATTAGGAATAGAATATTCAGGCAATAAAACAGAGCAACTGTAAAGAAAAGGGGAGAATTGTTAATACTATACATTAAAGAATATGTAAGGTCACCCCAAGATGTGATGATTGGGTTTCAAACTGCTTTAGTCACTCCATACAGCCAAACACATCATTACTCATTTACG
Organism: Petrolisthes cinctipes; assembly: GCA_033782935.1. NCBI lineage: Eukaryota > Metazoa > Arthropoda > Malacostraca > Decapoda > Porcellanidae > Petrolisthes > Petrolisthes cinctipes. Next base: position 27,691 of record JAWQEG010000096.1, read on the forward strand.
GTGCTGCTTGGCCAGACACCTTGAGGAACTTCAACAATAACAACTGTATTATACTGTATGTAGTTTGTACAATCTTAATGATTTAATAAGCTTTTAATACTCCATCATCAATTCTTCTTGTATAAAATCAGTTTTTATAATACTGATTATGGCATCTCTAATCAATAAAAGAATATAAACACCTGGAAATGAAAAGTCCATGTTATCATAAAGTGAAAAAAAATACATTCCTTAGAAAACTGACACATAATAAACAAATAATTCACTTCAAGTTAATGTTGCACATTATATTTTTATATACAGGCAGTTACAGATGCAAATTACAATCCATCAATGATTACTTTAAGGGAGAAAATGCTAATATACTTAGAGATAACTGAAACTTTTAATGTGTTCTGTAATAATGCCTGGAAGAATCAGTTGCCTTTAATTTCCAAACATCTTATATTTTGTACAAAATATTTGATTAAGATAGATAAAAGTCTACCTTAAAATTCACATTTAAAAAGTTAATATATAAAAAAATATAACTAAAACAGATGCTGTGTGCGGGACATGTTCTAGTTATGTCACCTGTCTCTTGCCACACTCACTACAACCCTCCGTTCACTAATTAATATGAACACCCAGCAGCACCCTCTTCACTACGTAATAAAGCACACGATTACCCAAAGTAAACCAACTTGACAATGATGACAAAAACAAACATATATTAATACAGTACTGCACTTCCACTACACTCAGATACAATACAGGTATATAAACATCTTACACCGACAGTACACAACATGAATTAAAAAATAAAAACACTACTGACAACTACAATACAGTATTTTCACAACACTGCAATACTACCCCACGCCAAGGAGGAGAGAAGGAAGAATATGAGAATTAGATCAGAAATCTGATTACAGTACACATCAAAATTGGTGCTAAAAATACTCATCCTAGAGGTTGCATGATTACAGACCGTACTGTCGCTGTTTTTCTCGGGGCTGGTGGTAAAAGTCCACAGCTTATCAGTACGTTTTATTCCATTGGCTGATGCAACACCAAACATGGTTACCCCTAAAAATATCAGCATATTTTTGCAAATGAATTTAGTCATGCGCCATCATTATCTGAAACAGCACTTATCACAACAGCATTCGGTATTGAAGATATTTTGTCATGAATATTAAAGAACATAGCTACTACATAGCCTAAGTGATAAAATAGACAAAGATATAAAATAGGGCCTATAAGGAACAAAAAAAATTCTATAAAAAAAATGTACACTTCTATACAATGTCATGTAATAGGAAAGATGTGAAAAATAACTATGGATACATTTCTTAGTATCCTTGAAAGACGTGACGGCTTATAACCTACAGTATATCTTTTTTCATCCTTCCACCTAAGGACACATTGACTGAGTTTACAATACAGTACTTACCCACCAAAGATTTCCAATCTAGTATGACTGGTAAGTGTTTTTCTTAAATAGAGAGAATTATCAGTTTCCAGTATTATTCATTCCTACTTTTTGTTTGGCACTATATACAGATGTCAATCATTTTTATATAGCATATAAAAATATATCTGTACCGGTATATCAAATTCAAAACTGCACAGATAAATGAAGCCACAAGGTTGAGCATAGAAAACAAAATGCAAGAGTCTAAGCTTCCTCAAGATTCACTTCACATCTGTAAAACATAAGCAAATGCAATCAAAATGTAGACTAAAGAGTAATGCATAGTATGTAATTATACATTAGATAATATAATGTACAGTACTTATATGATGACAAGAGCTGAGAACCGCCAATCCCAAGTAAAACACAAGCCAAGCCAAAGTGTAATGCGTGTTTGTGTAAACTAAAGAAGGTAATGTAATAATGCATTTGTTGAATTGGAAGATACTAATTGTCTCAAACTGTGCCGTTAAATACTGTACACAAAAAATAAAAAGAAGCCACTTCTATAAACAAGTAACAAAAAAACAAAAAAAAACAGAGAGAGAGAGAGAGAGAGAGAGAGAACAAAGAAAGAGAGAGAAAAGAGAAAGAGAAAAGAAAGAGAGAGAGAGAGAAACACACCACAAGCAAACAACAGTCAGATGCAACAGGGACGGACTAAGTGTGTTGACTACTGACCTAACAGCCTTGCCCCTCAAACACCTGTAAAAAGTTGATGGTGTGTGAGTCAACTAAAAAATAATGTTTGCAGAGATTAATGCTGCAATAAATGAACATCAAAACCTTCTCCACCTGGTAAGTTAATGAGTATTTCCTTCTATACATTACATGTTTGTTGAACTGAACTTCATACAAGCTATTTTGTAAGGTGCAGCACTGAGGTAACAAGCACAAACGCTGACATTATTATTATTATTATTTTTTACCAGCCACATTTTTTCATTCTAATGACGTTTAAGTCTTACAGGTGATAGTGCATGGTACAAACTGTCTGCAAAATTAGCAATGGTATATGGCTATTACAGTACAGTATAATAATAATCTCATTTTTAAGAAAGACATTTGATACTATTCATTTGGCAAGTTATACATGATGGAATTAGCCCAATATCTCTACTGACAGTCAGCCCATTTTAAATGTTTATACCGGTATGGGAATAATTCTGATCGAAGAGATATCATTCATTATTAATTGACATCTCCATATCCTGATAAATATGAGGAAAATGTTTACACAGAATAATACACTTATCTTTCTTCTTATATATAAACACACTATCAATATCAGGCTGAGGTATACAATTTAAATACATGTCAGTGATTGTAAGGCTTGTTACCTGGAATTTTGTATGTTAATTTTCATGCCAGCTACCAGTAACACAATGTAAATTACACACAATATCCATTTATATCCTCATGGACCTCTAGATCTCACAGTAACAAAAGTGGGGGAATTTCCAATGAACTTCTACTCATCTTCATGTGACATAAATAATCAGCATAACAGAATATAGTTCAACACCAATTATATAGGTATATGAGACTGTCAAACTGGTAAAAAGGCAAAAAAATTAACAACATTTGCATGAAAATTAAATCATAATTTGCCTCGAAACGTACCAATTTAACTACTGTACCAAATCTAAAGGAACATACAGTATGAATATCTTCTACTAACTTAGTTCAAACATTGTGTGACTTCATCAAAGAAGTGTATAATGTATTCTATTAATAATATTGTTATAACTGTACATGCAACTAAATACTACAAAAAAAAAAAAAAAAAAAAAAAAAAAAAAAAAAAAAAAAAAAAAAAAAACACACACACACACACAAAACACTAAACGAATAAGTTGGGTCAATTAGAGGGGACAATGAAAGGACTTGGTCTACAATTGCATGAGATACAACCAGCAGATATATATACCTCCTATTCCATCATGACTCATTCTGGCACATTGACCAGATTTATTCAATCAAATTCAGGCTTTATGGAACAAGGTATTATGACTTTAGAATGTATTACAGGTAAACAAACTCAACAACTATAGTATTAATTGCAAACAACTTATTCCATTTCAGGATATTATAAGGAACTATAAACACATTACCCACATTAGGTCATCTGGTATACTGTACAGTACTTGCATGGTTGTATACTACACTTATGAGGAGTAATAATGCATTGAAAAGGAACAACTGCATAATCACTATTTTACAGAAACATTACAGTTGCATAGATTTAGTTAAAACACAAAAAATCTTAAATAACTACAGCATGATGATGATGCACCAATTTTCAAGGAATTCATCAAACTACACAGAGTCCGTGTACTATACAGTACTTTAAAATAAATAAATAAAGAAATGCTGGATCTAAGCCAAACACATCCTTAGAGTGTACCGGTATATCCTCCTTGCTGGAGAATGAGGAGAGATTGAGGGTTATTTACATGCTGTTTTGGGAATATCTGTGATACCACATGCAGGTAACTTGTCCAGTAAGCTCCACCTTCCACAGTCTAGTAAGGTCTTCATTAATCATAACTACTCTCAACTTCCTACACGTACCAGTAAACACTTATAATTATATTGGCTCCATTATTACTACTGTTAACTTTCTATTAAAATTTGCTTAAAGTATTACATCAATCACAAATATACACCACACAGACAAATAGACACACACACTTCCCTCACTACAAAGTCTTCAAAGCATCTGACATTAACAACAGCAAATGAACACAATATCAAGCAAATTGATAAAGACCATTAAATTGCAGGACATGCTAAAAAAAAGAAACTACAGCCAATTTCAATTCCAAAAAAGTTGCGGACATATGACAAAAATGGCAATGGCATTCAAGTATTGTATTTGCAAAACACTTCAGTAGTAAAGACTGAAAATTATACAGAGTATAGACTCAGACTCAGCACTCCTTCAAACATTATTTTGAACAAATTTCATGGACTGAGACAAGAAATAATAGTTCATGCAAATTTAAAGCAGCAGTGAGAGGACTTTAACCACTGAAGCACAGAACATAAAAGACAAAATGTAATTATCCTGAGTCTGAGTGTGTTACAGGCACCATTAGTAATGACTACACACCAAAAAAAAAAACACACACAGAGCAAAATTAGCTTAATTCACACCACCTTACTTGAAACAGCTGGTGAACATTAACACTGCAAAATTAAATTGCAACAGTACAAACAGAGGATAACAAAACAACACAGGCAGCAATACTAGAAACAGAACTAAGGCAAAACCACAACCACTCTATCCCTGTCAACATCACTACAGTCATTGCTACTAATATCACCATCACTCACTTTCACTGCCACCGGTACTACTAGCAATGACAATGACACCACCAATCATCACTAGTTATCATTACCAATACCACTTACATCAAATATTAAACACTATGAATAATGCTACCACCATCACTGCCACTTGGCATAGCATTTTTCCTACAGTTACAGTACCACCATAACTAGAACCACTACCACACTGTCAAGATTTGTAGCACCACCATTAGGCTACCACGGTGAACACAGAGACTGATGCAAAGGACTTACTTGGTGGGAAGCTTGTAGATGTATGCACGACCCATGTCAGTCCATACAATGACCCGGTCTGCTGAGAGGAAGTCCCCACCCATCCACCGTTCACCCGCCTTGCCACATACCCGGCAAAGCTGGGAGAAGTCACCCGCGTCGTATATCTACCGACACACACACACACACAGGAACGGGTCAGTACAAGGAAAGCTGTGAGGTGGCCTGAATCTCACTTCTATAGAAACATTAGCATGGAAGACACTCCCTCTGGTCTACTAATAAGAGCTTCAGCTTACCACTCTAAAGGTTCTCTGAGTGTATCAAACCACTCCATTTCCACCCTATATGTCCCTACCATACCCACAATAAGCCAGTGTGTGAAGGGATTTCAATGCTTTAACCCTACTTTTGAGAAGGCTAATCATACAGTAGACTACAGTATAACAAGATATTGATAAGAGATACAGTATTTAATTTTCTGTCTGATGAAATATAAACATACATTTCTATTTATACAAACTCTTTATTTATAACCTAAAAAAGAATGGATGAAGAGTTGAGGCAATTATCAATGGTAATACAATGCACTAGTTTATCTTGAAATTGACCCCACAATGATAAGTGTTAGCTCTTCCACCTACCTCCACTTCAAACCTGTCACTATAATGAACAACTCACCATACACACACCTGCACTACACATCTAATGCTTCAATAAGCAGCTTCTTATTACACACACATCTTCATTACATCACACTTAACAGCAGAATATTCAGCTATTCACCACAGACAGTGATGTGTAATACACCACACCAGGCATATATGGCCAGCCCCTCCTTTATTTTAATTTGTTTTTTCACTGTGACTAGAGCGTGGGGTAGGAGGCTATTCTGCCCTGGGAGAACATCAACAACAACACCACCACACCTATCAACTAACAAGTAGCTACTAATTATTACACACCTGCCAGTCCTCCTGTGAGACCATGAGGACGGTGCGTTGATTATAGGTGCAGCAGACAAGGCCCAGAGCATTAAGAGAATGGACCATCTTGGACTCGTGCTCGAAAATGGGCTCTCTTGGTCGCACCTCACGTTCACTCACAGTCCACACCTTCACCCAACCTCCTGTTGTCACTCCCAGAACAACCTCATCTGTGGCACATAGGATGGAGCGTTAAAATTACCACTGCTTAAACTCAATCCATTTCAATTTTCACAGAATTAATGGAAAAATAAAAAAAAAACACTTTGTTGAAGCCAAGACAGAACTGGTAAGGAAAAATGCCCTTATCACAGCTGAAACTCAAACCAACAGCTACTGACTAAGCACCTTTACTATGTTCCACCACTCCTTTATGCACAAATTTATTTATTTAAATAATACAGTGCCTCCTTGTCCAACGACTAACCATTCCTGCGAGGTGGTCTGAGAATATGGAGGGCAGAAATCCAATCTGGCTGTATCCTGGCAGCCAGAGAGAAGAGGATGTCTAGAGACTGGGGATCATACACAAGGATCTCAGGGTAGTTACCACAGCAGAAGAGTCGCACATCACTCACATTCAACATCTGGTATGCCTGTTGGGAGGAGTTCAAGTATTAAGGAGAGATTCTGTTTATTGGTGAATTGGAAGGTCTCTGATTCCTCCAAACTATGCCCTGAAACATATCCCCTATCAGTAACATTAAGGGCATCTGTTCTCTGGGAATCAGCAGCCTTCCAATTACCAACAGAAAATCCCCCTTAAGCATACAAGAATTTTCAAGTGGCATTATACTTATTAATTATAATACTCATATACCGGTACTATGAAAGCTTTAATAATTCCATAATATAAACAATCCTGCACATTTGGAATTATACTGGTAGTTTCCTTTTAACTCCATTGTGAATTTTCCTATGCAGAAGGTGCTCTTGGCCCCAGTACAGTCACCAGTGTTACTAAGGGGAGAGTATAGTTGTGGTATATTGGAGTGCCTTGATTCCTTCAAAGTATGGCAGGAAACAGAACCAGATTCACAGAAATAATAGTGTTCTGTTGCTTGGAGTAGTTTGAAGGAATCAGTTACTCCAGATTTACCAACACTGTACTCTCCCCTTAAGTATCCAGGTTTTGTTGAAAATTCGAATAATCTGACATACCAGTGAAACAATTATAATGCTTACCCTGTCATAAACTTGTTGAAACTCATTTACTACACCATCAGGTTATTTGAAACAGATTTGGATAATCACTATGGCTAGTGATGATACAGTTACCTGACGAAGTTCGTTAAGTCATGACACTCATAGGGTCTAGCCACGTATCTGGTAACGCGGCAAACCTTGGTGCCAGTCGTACGATCACCTCTAGTAAGCCACACACCCAATATCCTGGTCTCATCCACAGTTATTTTGTTGCCAGATGTCACCACAACACAATCATATTAGAGTAGATAAGAAAATAATATATGTTGAGGTTGATGGTTACCCTGAATTTGTAACAGAAATAGGTGTTGAACTCTCTCCACGTCCATATATGCATAACCATGATATTGATGACTGCGCATATTTGTAAATTGCAGGGAAACTACTACTATTAATATTTAAAATAATTCTAATAATTTTAACCTAATACCTCATGTGAAGTCACTTCTCTTTTCAACACAAGGCCAATTAGTTGTAAATAATAATAATGAATACAATGTAGGATGTCTCAAGTATTATGAAAACAGAAACCACTACTGTAGTAAAGTGAAAATTAAACACTAGAGTAGACTAACAGTAAGTTTAAAACATATTCAAAATTGAAGACATGGTTGAAGTTATCACAATAAGTCGCTGGGAAAGAAGACCCGTCTCCATTACCCTGCCATAAACACTGGGGGAAAGAGTTGGGTGTATACTGGAGGGACGTTAAGCGTGATAAGGAGGGGAGATAGGAGGTGCTGGTGATATCAAAAGCTAGAAAACATGCAGGCAGGAAATTGCACATCCTGAAGTCTATATAATTGATAGTGCTCCTAACAATCTCATATTCATGACCACTTTTTTTTCTTTTTCTTAATTAAAATCACGTTAAGTTCCCTATCAGGTTCATTAGGTAGACTTCAGGATGTGCAACTTCCTGCCTGCATGTTTTCTAGCTTTTAATATCACCAGCACCTCCTATCTCCCCTCCTTATCACGCTCAACGTCCCTCCAGTATACACCCAACTCTTTCCCCCAGTGTTTATGGCAGGGTAATGGAGACGGGTCTTCTTTCCCTGGAGATGGGGTCTTGACAGACAGAGAGAGACAGAGAGACAGATTCTAGGTTATCAGGTTGTAATTTTTTGTATAATTATGAAAAGAAACACAATATCATAGATAAAGAAGACTGTGATTCAAATTGACTAATAAGTAGATAGTTTATCAGTGTTGTGTAATATCGTATTCAAAACTTTTGTTATCTAATTTATGCTGTCCGTTCCTCCCCCTTTCTAACTATATCGTTCACTGTGATATTTATTTCACGTAAAACTTTCACGTAGTAAATATTTATGTCCGAAAATCACTTTATATAATATGTCTCTTTATATTTCCATTATTAATATGGATGATTTTAGGAGTAGGTATTATAGAACTAACTTGATTGTCTATCATTAAAACACTCCCACCCTCCCATACTTCCTCTCTCTTCAGTTCTCTTTCTCCTACAAACTCTCCGCTCTGTTCTCATTTCCATTCCTGATGTTAAGCACCCATATATTCATGTATTAAATATGTTCTCATATTTAGCAATTCCTGCCGTAAAATTTACATCACGACTGACATATCTCAGTAATTCAAACTTTGGACAGACAGCACCGTACGACAACTGCAGTGCGATGCCTGCAGTGGTACACGTGTCCATTATTTTCTAGTTTTAACACAACGTCACACATTTACATATTTTTTCAGGGATTGTGTATTTTTTCATATAATATAAAATGAATACATTTACGCAACGTAATGTTGTTCACAGTTATATGGGTTTTGATTAAGTTACAAATATATAGTAATACCTGTATATGGCATTTCATACTTCACATTATTACCAGCTCTGTGGCCCTACCTTAGACCAGTCAGGACTTAACGAACTTCGTCAGGCAACTGTACCTATTAGTCAGACGTGCAACTTTGTACACTTTTCAAAAATAACCTATGAATAAAAAAATGGACCAAGAGAACCATTACCTAACTCAACAAAGACATGACTTCTTTGTACTAACCTTCATGGAGGTGTGTAAGTTGGCTGACCTCCTCATTTCCACACACTGGCCATCTCTCAGGTCCCACACACACATTTCCCTACAATATTGATAAGTACAAAATATAAATATCTAAACTGTACTGTACTATACAGCAATAAACAATTCTAATGTACATTATTCTGTCATTGCTAATTAAACTGGCCAAAGTGTTTTATACATATTTTCAAACCTGAAGATAGTACTACACAATTCTGCATACCAAAGAAAAGTCCCCTATTGTCCAAGGGTAAAGGAACAAAACTGAAAATAAACTCTCTTGAGAGTAACAACTCCCTGGAAGCAACTGTACATAATATAATAACTGATAATAGTGTTAGAGATGAATAACTGAACTGACCCATTTTCTGAGGAGCTGACTATGAAGGAGGTGCCATGAGCCTTGCCGCCCTGTGCCAGACATGTGACGGCAGCTGTGTGACCCACCAGTAAGCACCGCGGGGTCAGCTGAGGAAAGGCACAACAATACTGAGTACTATTTATAACATTGCTATAAATAAAACTTCATTTCATATATAATACTTTACCTCATTCATAATAGAAATAAAACTTCATCTCGTATAATTATAACACTTTATCCCATTCATAACAAACATAAAATTTCATCTCATTTATAACATTGCTATGTATAAAACTTTATCTCCTTTATAACATTGCTATATATAAAACTTCCTCTCTTTAATCAGGTACTATGTAATTATCAACACCAAGGATATTCTGGCATAAGACCCCCTCCCTCAAGCTGCAATTACAGTATCCTAAAAAAAAAAAAAAAAAAAAAAAAAAAAAAAAATATATATATATATATATATAAAATAATAATAATAATAATCTATTGAAAAGCTTGACAGTTACCTTAAGGTTGGGAGGGTCGAAGTCCCAAACACAGATCTGTCCGTCTCTAGAGCCGGTGACGACGGAGTGGACGTCTGGAGTGAGGAGGATACAAGAGATGTCGTGGGTGGGAGCCTCACGACCCCACATCACCAGAGGCACCACCAAGTTTAGTGAACCCATGATCTGTTAACAGGTAGAAGTTATAAATAATTCTTTATGTAGTGAATAATATGTACCATAATAATGTAAGTATTGGTTATAAATAATATGTACCATAATAATGTAAGTATTGGTTATAAATAATATGTACCATAATAATGTAAGTATTGGTTATAAATAATATGTACCATAATAATGTAAGTAGTGGTTATGAATAATATGTACCATAATAATGTAAGTATTGGTTATAAATAATATGTACCATAATAATGTAAGTATTGGTTATAAATAATATGTACCATAATAATGTAAGTAGTGGTTATAAATAATATGTACCATAATAATGTAAGTAGTGGTTATAAATAATATGTACCATAATAATGTAAGTAGTGGTTATAAATAATATGTACCATAATAATGTAAGTAGTGGTTATAAATAATATGTACCATAATAATGTAAGTATTGGTTATAAATAATATGTACCATAATAATGTAAGTATTGGTTATAAATAATATGTACCATAATAATGTAAGTATTGGTTATAAATAATATGTACCATAATAATGTAAGTATTGGTTATAAATAATATGTACCATAATAATGTAAGTATTGGTTATAAATAATATGTACCATAATAATGTAAGTATTGGTTATAAATAATATGTACCATAATAATGTAAGTAGTGGTTATAAATAATATAAGTAGTGGTTATAAATAATTGTTTATGTACTGAATAATGAATGAGCAGGTCCACTGGAATTTCAAAGTACCGTGATGAATGAGCAGGCTTATGGTACTGTATGCATAGCAGGCCTATACAGGGTGTTTCAAAATTACTTCACCACACTTTAAGGGTAAGTTGTATAGTAAAAACTAAACCATTTTTATTATATACAATGTGTTGAAAAACCCTGCATACCCTATTTGGTTTATGGTACATAGCAACCGCAGTGTATAGCAGCCATGGAGGGTACAGTCGGCAGCATAAGTTCGCTTCATTTCCACCTGCGTATGTATGAGCTATAGTGATGTTGTAACACAATTCAAATGCAGAGATGACATATATACTTCTCATGTGGTAAATTAAATATGTTGTTAGAATAGATATTGGTTCAAAATGTCACTATCTGGTCAAATTAGCATTATTAAGTACATGAGATGTACACGAATTTATGCTGCCGGCTGTACATAGCAGACACCAGTGGCACATAGCAGCCACTGGGACATAGCAGCCAGTGGTACATAGAAGCCTATTCCCAATTACATATTAATGACATGTAATTTTCAAGGAACTAACACCAGTGGCTAAGTGTTATGCAAAATTACAGTAAATCCAAACTAAGAATATGAAGAGGATTACTGACCACAGTTGAGAAGGAAAATGACACATGTTAAAACACAGATGTTATAGCAGTGGAGTGTATAAATAAGTTGTCGACATCAAGTGAGGCACAAGAGAAGAAACTAACACCATGAAGCTCCACTGTCTTATCTAGAATGACACTCGATAATCTTGGGGCCTCGAAAAAAATGTGACAAAAGTTGTGTCAAACAACAATGAACAGAAATCGGTAAATATTGAAAGAATTACCGTTATTGCGTACGGGGTTTTCTACCTTCATTATCCACTTATTTAGACCATTCTTAGACTATTTTCTTCTATGGCATTTCTTCCGCAAATGCCCCATTTCCAAGATAGGGCATATTCAAATGGGGCATTTTGAAATTAACCTGACCTGACCTGACCTTACCTTACCTAACCTAGACCGTATCAGACTACCGGGACCTAACCTGGGCACACTACCGGGACCTAACCTGGGCAAACTACCGGGAAATAACCGTGGAAAAGTACATGAAATTACCGGGGCAAAATACTGGGACCAAGCCGGATCTGGCAACACTGCTACAAAACAGTAATAATTCTTTCAATAAATACCCAGAAATCATAGCCTACTGCGAACCAGCTCCTGAAAATACCGTCGCCAAGGAAAAACCCAAACCAACGTTGACATTTATGTTTTTTGTCTAATGTCTTATTCTCGTCAACCTATGGTAACTTTATCTCCTTTGTAAACGCTTTCTTTATTTTCACAGAGAGGTGTAACGTTAAATCTTTCCTTTACCTCCTAACTTGGTAAATTGTAAATCCTTTTATTTCTTTATCTACCATATAAGCCTATCTACCCCTGCCTCCTAAATTGTAAATCCCTCTGTAAAATACGTAAAAATGTTGTTGAAAAAAATGTTGTTAATCATCACTACACATCTTCCTTCATAATGTATAACTAATTAAACCTTTTCTACCCCTGCCTTGTAAATTGTAAATCCTTTCTCTCTCTCTCTCTGTAAAAATATGTAAAAATGAAAACACATACGACCTTCCTATCACTATTAACTCTCCCTCCTCTCCCACACACTCTCACACTTACCTAGAGCTTTAATTTGTAGTTATTGGGTATGAAGTGACGCCCCTGGGTAATCCTGTAGGGGGATATAAGACGAGGGGAGTGTAAATATTACCTTGGGGTTGTGTACAATAATCCCCCCCCTCTCACCACCCCCCCACACTTCAGACTGAAAGAGGCTAACAAGAGGTGACTGTAGACTGAAGGAGGAGACTGAGGCAGACTGGTCACTCCCTCACACTCCCTCCTCACTCTCTACATCACGTGTCCTGCCTCTCACTCCACCACAAGGGCAAAAAACACGACATTATTGATCACCGCGGTCCGACATGCCCGATCATCTGACTCCTCGTAAACATTGCCATGAAAATCGATCCAGGCAAAACATATATTTTATTAATGACCTTATTTATTTACTCTCTTGTTATGTGTGACCTTTGGACTAATTTTTGAATGAAATTATATAATTCTTTATAATGATTATTAACATGTTACGTAAGATCGATCTCTGATAATCGAGCATTGCTAAATTTTGCACATTTTCATTCTTCAAAATAGGAATACTGAAATAATAATATAACAAAAATATTTTGCTTCGTATAATTTCAAGGAAATGATGATGCATTGTGAAAGATATATATATTTCAGTAGAATTGTTTTTGCGTCCATTTTCTCTCAGTTTGACATTTGTAGGTGATTGGTATAAAAAAAACTATAATATAAACAAACCTCACAAATTTGTGCATAATTAGTAGAAATATTTATTTAGTTTTATATTTGTTGGATTATGAGGTACATAAGATGCAAATCTAATTAGTTATTAGGAAAATTAATTTGTTATGCATAGTTGACCTAATAATTATAAGTACTTCAGTAAGAGTTTCTTATGAATAATCTTTAATATTATATAATTAGTTAAATATAAATACAGTTATATGGACATGTATAAGGGAATAAAATAAGTTAGATATAATATAGCAAAAAGTCGACGGTCCATCGAAGTGACGAATCAAAACAAACTTGTTGGTGGAGGTTGTAAGTCGTTGGGTTTGAGCCTCTCTCGGGACACACACTGGTCAAAATGAGTACTAATGAATCTCTCCCCGTGAATAGGGTAGTAGTACACCCCTTAGTACTACTTAGTGTGGTGGATCATTTCACCAGGATGTCCAAAATAGGGAGTACTAAGAGAGTAGTTGGTGTGTTACTGGGTTCGTGGCGTGGTAAAGGAGTCCTCGATGTCTCTAACTCATATGCAGGTCAGATTTTACTTAGTATTTATATCATTGTTTAGTATTTATTTCATTGTTTGTATCTGTTATGTATTTATTTCAATGTTTATATCGTTGATGTCTAACTAATTTAACTCCTGTGCAGGGCAGATGAATATAGTACCGGTATTTATTTCATTGTTTATATCATTGCTTCATTATTATTATTATCATTATTATTATTATTATGTGAATTGATATACACTTACTGTGCTCTCAGTATTACCTTATTGAACGGTATTAATAGTGAGATACAAACGCTCATCCATTTCTCGTAACTTTTAACTTTCCAGTTAACTTCTGCAAGTCAGCAGATGTTTTTAGTGTATATTTCATTGTTTATGTGGTAGTCTTATTATTATTATTATTATTATTGTGAAAATAAAATTCTTATGTGATATTCAATTTTACTTTCAGTTCCTTTTGATGAAGATGAAAAGGACAAGTCAGTGTGGTTCCTTGACCATGACTATTTGGAGAATAAGTATAACATGTTCAAAAAGGTAAGTAACTCCATTCTTTAGAAGTAGCCTAATACTTGTTACTTGTTACTTGTTGTTGGATATTCTATGCCCCGCTCCACCAACAGATGGTGCTCCGCAGGGCCTCTCTCAATATTACTAAACACTATAATCACTTGTAATACTCATATCATCCGTGTCGTAACATTCAGCGAACAGATGTGTTTTCAGTCTTTTCTTTAAAATCGTGCAATTTTCACTGTTTCGGACATCTAATGGCAATCCATTAAAGAGCCTTGGTGCACACCTTTGAACTGAATTATTTATTGCCTGTGGATGAAATTATGTATTCAGTTCAGTTCAGTTGATGGGTGAGGAGTACAGTATTGCCTTTCCAACGGCACTCCTCTTGTTGTCTCATTAATACTGATGCTGTGCTCATGTGCGTCTATTATTTTCTTTATTTTCTTTTCCTTTATTTTATGTTAATCCTTGTACTTTCCTTCCTTTTTCTCTTTTCTACCAAATTTGAAATAGGTAGTATTTTATTACTTATATTTTTTTCATTAAATAGTAGCTGTCCTAAAATATTATTTTCATTTTCTATATATGGTTGTTGTAAGTTCACATTTTTATTTATTTCTTCCTGTAAAAATGGACACCACAATATAAAATGCCTTATATCCTCTAATTCTGCTTCACACAAGTCATATTTTTCATCACCTTCTGTAAAGCTTTTTCTGTCATTAAATTTTAAATTATTTGCCCTACCCTTATATAATATTACTGTTGTCAAATCATTGTCATATATTCTTTCTGTTTTTATTTCTGTTTGAAATGTTTTGTATTTCCAAGCTCGGTTTTCCATGGACTTCCTCCTTCCATTGCTCTGTGTCCCATTTTTTTATTTTTTTCCTTTATTTCTTTAACACTAGTTTCTTGGATTGACTTTCCTCCCAACTCAGTTTCTCTAATGAAGGACTTTACCTTCTTCATCCATTGGTCTTTTCCACTTTCCATCTTTTCTTGCATCATTCTTTTTACTAATTGATTTTTTCCTTCTATTCCTTATTTTAAATATTTTATATATGTATCCTTCTACAATTCTGCTTTGCATACTCAAGGCTCCTATTTCTCTTCTTAATGTTGCTACCTGAGCATATTTTGGTGCCCCAAGTATATATCTATAGACACTGTTTTCTATCTTTTGTAGCTCTTCTGTTTCCGTTTTATAAATTCCAATACATTTATTCCATAAAGTATAGATGGTAGCACTACACTCTTCCAATATGTTTTGCCTATTAGCATCTTATTAATACACAGGGCTATTATCGTAAATGTCATGTTTGCCATTTTTCTTGCCTTTCGTATTACTTGACTTTTATGTATTCTGAAGCACTTTCTCTTGTCATTTATTGTAATTCCCAAATATTGAGAGACAAAAATAACAAATGAGATAATCTCATTTGTTATTTTTGTCTCAATTTTTCTGGTTTATGTTTCTTATTGAATATCAGAATTTTGCATTTTAATTTGTTTATATCTAAGCCACATTCTTTTCCCACTTTTATTAAGCTGTCAATTGTTTTCTCGGCATTTTCTATTGTTGTTGCCATTAATAAGCCATCATCTGCGAAGAACAAAGTTACTAATTTCAAAATTTCATCCGTATATCCTACACACTGCTTTTCCAGTCTATATATAATATGTTATCAGTTTAAATAATGTTGTTAAGCTTGTACATCCTTGTTTTATACTGCTACTAATATTTCTTTCCATATTTGTCTGCTATTACATCTATTATTGTTTCATGAACTTTGTAATCTTTTAACACATCAATCATTTTCTTTCTATCTATAGAATCATATGCTTTTGCAAAGTCTATTAATACCACTACAGTATTAAGCTTTTCTTTTGTTCATATAATTATCTGTACAGTATTTCAGAATAATAAATAATTTTCTATTCTTCCTCCTGCTGTAAATCCATTTTGATACTCTTTAATTTAATTGTTTATCTTTAAGTGTTGTTCTATTTTATCTTTTATTACAGTCAACATGAATATCTTATATGATAAGTTAGTTAATGCAATTGGTTTTAATTCATAAACTTTGGGTTTGTTGGCTTTCAGTAATATAGGCTAACTCTTCATGATGTTTTCTAATCCTTTGGTACTTTTCCAGTATTTATTATTTCGTTAAAGTACGTTATCATGATGTTCATTATCCTGTCGCTTGTTAGTAAAGTTTTGTATAGTTCAAGTTTTAGTTTGTCTGGTCCAGCTGATTTTTTATTTTTTATATTTCTTTATATTTTCCTTATTCTATTTAATTATTTTAGGGTTTTCCATATTTGTCTTCTCTCCATTGGCAGTACCATATCCATATGTTCCATCAATTGTTCTGCAATTATAATTGTTTGTTCATTTTGCTCTCCTTCATAGTCCATTGGTATTTGTATCTTAAATATCCCTTCTCCATTTTCATTGTTTATCCTTTTGAGTTCTTCATACTCATTTTGTTTCACCTCATTCCACACCACATCTATTCTATTTGATTGTTTATTATATATTGTATTCCAATACCTTTCCATCTCTATTTTGATATGTTCCTCCTTTAATTCTTCTCCATTCTCATTGTATATCTTTATTTCCCCCATTCTCTTTTCCATCCTTTTTTCTTAATTTATTTATATTTTCCCACATCTTTATATGGGATTATTACAGAAGTACTGTGTTTTTGGCTAGGGTCACGCAGTGTTACCACATCTGGCTAGGTCCCAGGAATTTGCCCCAGTCACTTTGATAGTTTATACTGGTTATATCCCGGTAGTTTGCCCAGGTTAGGTCCCGGTAGTCTGCTGTGGTCTAGGTTAGGTCAGACTAATTTCTAAATTATGTTTGTAAAACGGGGCATCTCCGAGAGAAACACCATAGATGAAAAGTGTATTAGAATGGTCCAAAACAGTGGGTAATTATACTAAAATATAGTTCAAGTTCAAGTTTTAGGGTCCCGCAGAGGGCCGCTCATGGGCGGCATAATATGCGGGGGTTGTGCGGGGGATTTAGGGATCCAGGGCAGGATTAGGAAGAGGGTTAGGATAAGGGTGGATTGGGTCAGGGACTGTGGGTTGAGGATTAGGATTGGGGAGGTAATGATTGGTGATCCACGTGTCAAGAGTGGGGCTATTAACTACGTGAGATGGGAGATGATTCCACTCTTGGATGCTGCGGGGAAAGAATGAGTGCCTAAATATATCAGTGCTTGTCTGGTATGTATGGTATTTTAAGTTGTGGCTGCCTCTAGTGGATCGTATACTTGTAGGGTGTAGATATGTGTCTTTGTCTATGTCAACTAACTTGTTTGTGATTTTGTATATCATCTGTTGTCTGTGTATCTGTCTTCGTGTTACTAATGGGTCTACCCCATTATATATCACAATATAGTGAACCCAGCACTTCTGTAAATTTACCCTTTTTACTTGCATTTCCCCCTTGTGTAATTTCCTGGGTATATAGCTACTTTTATAACTCAGCAATGTTGAAATGACTCGTCCTTCACTACATTGTAAAAAAACCCATTATGGTGTATATGTATAGAGCGTGTCATCTGGTGTCAATTTTTGCCCAATACTGTCCAGGAATAGTTCTAATCTTTACACTTAGTTTGTATGGTTCTCTATTACCTGTAAGATTTTAAATGGCAATACAGTAAAATTCTTATTTCCCACTGTCCTCAGGTTAATGCCCGTGAGAAAATTGTGGGTTGGTACCACACTGGACCCAAACTGTGTCAGAATGATATTGCCATCAATGACCTGGTGAAGCGACACTGTGGTAACTCAGTGTTGGTCATCATTGATGCTCACGCCTCTAACATTGGTCTGCCCACAGAGGCCTACTACAGTGTAGAGGAGGTTCATGATGTAAGTTTTTCTAGATGTGTGTAGTTCTCATTAAGTCTCTCTTCCTTACCTGACTTGTCTTGTTGCAGTGCTATACTGTATCAGTTAAGAAGTGAAAGTCATAGATTGCTACACAGGTAGCTTTCAAGTGTAACTTGTTTGTAAAGGGCATTTTATTTTTATTTTTAACTCACTTATCATTGATAAATAAATGTACATATCTGTTACCATATACAGTACTGTATGTCATGGGAAAAAAGTTATAGTTATCATTATATTATTGGCTTCATAGTAAAGGTACTGCCATGAAATTGGTTCCAGATATACCATACCTATTGTGTTTAAATATTTTTGACGGTAGGTTGATAGAGCCCATCTACAATACACAAAGTGCATGATTGAAGAACACACTGTGTGTTTATTTTTCTCTTTCTGTCTGAACTAATCATATAAAGTGTTAATAATACTGCTCTGCTGTACAATAATTGCTGATATTTCTGTTGTGTGCCACCAACAGGATGGAACACCAACCACCAAGACATTTGAGCATGTGGCCAGTGAGATTGGGGCAGAGGAGGCAGAAGAAGTGGGTGTGGAGCACCTGCTTAGGGATATTAAGGTTAGTGTTAGCTGCAGTAGCATTGGCTTTGTAGAGTTTTATTTTCTATATTATTCTTCTCACTCATATTAACCAACATTGGTACTGAGGTCTATTATGTACTGTAAAGCATTTTGGCTGCTTTATTCCTTTTCAAAACTTGAGCAACAATTTAACACTTCCCCAGGACACTGTTGTGGGATCACTTGGGCAGCGCATCACTACACAACTCCTGGGTTTGAGAGGACTACACAAACAGCTGAGTGAGGTGGCCAACTATCTCAAACAAGTTGTAGATGGTACCCTACCAGTCAACCACACCATTGTCTACCACCTCCAGGTAAAGTTTGATGCTACATATCAACTTGGCTAACTCTTGCAGAAATATTGTGCTTAAAAAATTAAAAAACCTTGTTGTTATCTGAGCCATGAAATATATTTTCATAAACCCTCCTGCCTTCACTATAGCAGGACAACTCAATCTGCTTCTTGGTGTTACCAACGTGGACTTTATATTCTGATGGAGATATTGTATATACATATTACATAGATGGATATTAATGAAATGACTGGAAGAATATTAGAAGATGTATTTAGAAAAATTATTTGGATTTTCTGTAGTAATGAAGGTTTCCTGTAGTTTTACCTCCAGTCCCCAACTCTTCTCACCCACTTTTCTCACTGTGGCAGGACATGTTCAATTTGCTCCCTGACGTGACTAACCCGGCCCTTGTGAAGTCCCTCTATGTCAAGACCAATGACCAAATGCTAGTGGTGTACTTGGCCTCTCTGGTCCGTTCTGTCATCGCTCTACACAACCTTATCAACAACAAGCTTGCCAACACAGATGCTGAGAAGAAGGAGGGTAAAGATAAAGACAAAGATAAGGATAAGAAGGATGGTGATAAGGACAAGAAGGATGGTGATAAGGACAAGAAGGATGGTGATAAGGATAAGGACAAGGATGACAAGAAGAGTGATGATAAAAAGAGTGATGACAAAAAGTAGTGGAATTAAGTAATATTAATGTGGATGATCCTATTGGAAAAATAAGGTGACAATAAATTATTTTATATATATATATCTCTGAAGAATAATTAAAATTCAAGGTTAAGTTAAAATGTTTGGGTACTGTCAGAACTTTAAGGAAACAAATGTAAAACAAATAGTAAAAATATACTTTAAAGAAAAGAAGCCTATGTATTAGATGGGTGCTGTAATGGTTTGCAAGAAATTTTCAATGATATAGTAAAAGTATTTCTGAGTGATTACAAATACAGTAGAAATTGTATGCTGTTACTAACCAGCTGCAATTTAGAACTTTTTGTGTATGGGTTGTGATAAGTGCAATCACAACATTAAACTCTATAAAATACAAATCGGTACAGTATGTCTATTAACTTATTTATAAAGAGTATACTTCAGACTCACAATGCTATGACCACAGACCTGTACCGGTATGATGTCTTGTCGTTTCTCCTCACAATGTCCACCTGTTTATTTTCATCTAGGGATGGGTTGGGTAGCCATGGGAAGGGGGGAGGGAGGTTGGGTTCTATATTGTTACATTATAATACAAATTTACTAGTAAACTATGAAAATTATCTCATTATCCTCCAGTAACTATATTTGTATTATGTTCGTACAGTACTGCATGAGGACTACTTACTGCCAACAGCTGTTGCACTGATATTTGACTCACCCTTCATTATGAAACCAAAAGTACACGCCTATTCTATTACAAATATTCAAATTTTTATATTTCAGTGGATCAAAATATAAACAACAAAGAGGTTACCATCAAAGGGTGAGGTTGGGTTGCTCCATCCACTTGAGTGAGGCAGCTGACTCTGGAGAGGAAGGCTTGTATTCTGCACCTATATAACCATTGTACCCTGTGCAGGAAATGGTAAAACTGTACACATCTAAAATGTACTGCACACTACAAGCATGACTAAAAATGAATACTGTACCTTATCAATTAGAACCCAAAATTCAAAATCCCCAATGCTCAAGAAATACATTTTCCTGACTATTGAGACATGGACTGTACATGAGAACAAATATCATACCTGCCTGATTTAACTTCTCAAACACATAGTTGAGCTCTCCAGGACAGGAAGGCTCGTAGCGGTAGTGTGCCTGGGCTACTTGCACGTGACCTGCACACACACATATAAGGAATTACTTAGGCTATATAAAATTATCAATATGATGACAATTAGGTAATGATGGATAACTAATTTAATTAATGATGAAAATATTATACACTAAAAATGGTAAAACTCAAATCAAGAGAAAGCTAGTCATAGTACACCATACCTGTGAGAGGAATGAACTTGTAGATGATGTTGGTGACATTGCCAGTGATCATCTGGAGATGGAAGATGTCCAGTTGGAGGCACAGATGGGGGGAGTCCATCTTTTGTACAACTCTCACCGCTGCCAGATATATATTGCATTTACATATAGACAAATTTAGATTAAGAAACTACTGTATATAAACAAGCTGAAGTATAACTTTACCTGTACTAACAACATAATACAAGACTACACAGTAATTGTTTATATATACTTGCTTTCATAATATAAATCAGGAAATGGTACTGTTGATAATGGATAAGGTTATACAGTACATTAATCACAAGAAATAAGGCATAATGGGTTTAGTTGCCTATTAATAACTTCAACTTATTTAAAAGGCTGCACCTAGGAGGTAAGGTACAATACTGTACTTGTTATTTTACCTTCACACTGGGAGTAAAGTACCGTATTGAACAAGCCAAAAAAAAAAAAATTTGAAATCCAAATACTTCTCACTGTGTCATAGTTGTTGAGGTAATGGCCAGGTATGGACACTGGATTGATAGGTTCTATGAGGCCAGTGAGGCGTTCTACTGCATGCTTTAGGTTACCCTCAAGTGTAGCCAGGTGGGCACTTTCATCATGATCACTACTCCGACGACCGGACATAATAATTATGCAGTCTGGTGTAGTTGGATAAAGAGAAGTAAATTAATACATATGCAAAAATTAGTTATCACAATTGTTACATACATCCATATAGGCTACAGTAGTTGGTGAAGATGAAAATGGACAGGTGATAAACAGTCTTAGGGTGGTATTATTAAACTACAGTACTACTTTGATGGAAAGTTCTCTTCGTCGATAAATTCAAATTGCAAAATAATAGGAACTGAGCAACAAAGAGAACTTTTCCTCAAAGAAGAAATTTAATAACACCACCCTTTGTCTCTAACTTCATACATTTAATACTCCAACTATAATAAATGGTAACAATGCTAACTTGTGACAATTGAGAGCCTTGGCATAACTGATAGACCGCTCTAGACTCTCCCTGAACCTGGCCTCTTGTCCTGGGATGGCCGCAAATCCCAGCTCTCCTGCCTCAGTGTCTCCTGTTGAATATCAGATGGACAACATGAGCTTCATAAAAATAGAAGTATGTAGTAAGCCCTTGATATAAGAGTACAGTATTACATTTAGCACTATCCTTTTAACACAGGCCCAGTAAATCATTTAATCTGTATGGTAACGAATAACAAGAAGCCTGGGAAAACATTTGGTGATCTTCAATGAGGGACTGAATGTAAATAGAAGTTAAGGGGGTAATTCGCTTTTGTTACATTGGAGTGCCTTGATTCCTCTAAAGTATGCTAGGAAACAGGACAAGAAGAGTAAAAATAATGGTGTTCTGTTGCTTGGAATAGTTTGGAGGATTCAGTTGCTCCAAATTTACCAACACCGAATTTCCTCCTTAAGGATGCAAGTACTTATTCATTGTATATCGAGGGTCTACAGTATAATCTGTCTAAACAAATTTGAAATGAAAATATTCTATAGATCAGTGCTGCAAGATACCTGTACAGTATTGGTTCATGTTTCTTTTCACACCCCAAACGCAGTACCACCTATGAGCTTCACAATCATGAACTGATATCTATCTATAGCTCTGACGCCTTGTTCCCTCCGGGAACTCCCCCCAAGGGGTTGGCCACGGCAGAAGTGTCTCCAGTTCTCCCTGTTCCAACACTCCCTCCTTACACGTTCAAGCCCTACTCTGCCCCTCACGTTTCTCTCCTTTACATACTCTTCCACTCTGTTCTGCCATCTAACCGGAGGTCTGCCTCTCACACCAGGTCCCACAACTTCACTTCCATATACCTTCTTTACAAATTCCTCGCCTTGCATTCTCTCCACATGTCCAAACCACCTCAATGTATCACGTTTCACTCTCTCAACCACTCCACACTCAATGCCAATTGCCTTCTCACTCATACCACATCTCTCATACACACGTGTTCTCATTACTTTCTCCATCCCATCTAGTAAGTCCACATGCTCCTCTCAAGTAACTCATTTCCACAGCACCTATTCTAGACTGATGCGCCCTACTCCATGTCCATGTCTCCGACACATATGTCAGTGTTGGCAGGATTATACTATTTCGTAGTCCCCTTTTCACTTCCATACTCACACTTCTACCCTTCATAATCCTCCCCAGTGATCCTATGACCTGTCTACCCTTCACTGCTCTCTCCCTAATTTCTCCTTCCATACTTCCATGTTTACACATAACTGTACCCAGGTACTTAAACTCCTTCACTTCCTCCATCCTCTCACCCCTCAGAGTTATCTCACACTTCGTCCCAGTTGGTACAGCCACTCTGTAAGGTGTAGCAAAGTCAATCACTTCAGTTTCTGCTCTTTCAAATACCATCACTTTACTTTTACCCACATTCACCTTCAGTTTCCTTCGTTTACACTGACGTTATGAACTGATATACGAGAAACAATTCTATTATAGTCAGGCCATGTCAACTAACTTCATAATACAAGATCATTTGGACTTTATATGGTTTGCCTTTATATCAGTGATGGACTTGTACTTTGTATCAGCTCTGAATAAAAAAAAATTAAAAAAAAATCATAATATCAACAACCTGACCTGTATATACAATAAGCTCGTAGAACATTTCAATTTCTACTAACCTGGATCAGAATTAATGAGGACCTGTTTAAGACCAGTCTCCTTCAACACTGTGGCCAACTGCTGCTCAGGGACCGAGTATGGAAAGGCACACTCTACTGCGTTGAATCCTGCATCCTTGGCTGCCTGGTACCGTGATAATAAACCCCCGGCCTCACCAAACATAAAGCTCAGGCCGACCTACTGTATACTATCTGGACCGTGGATATATCATAAAGTGCCGTTAATCCTTATGTTTGTTTGATCAGATTGCATAATTAAAATACTTGTTGCATGTTTATGATTATAAATGTAAATAAAATATAATTATATAGTCTACTGTGTTTGCAATTAAGTCAGTGGTCTTTATGTAATTGTATATCATTAGCCTAGTCACCCAAGTAATTGAATGGTCTCGTACACCCCTCAGTGTGTTGTAGTGGCCGGACCTGAGAGTTAAATCCAAAATTCGAAAAAAAGGCCAATGAAGTACTCTTATGGCTTACCCAGTAGAATCACTGCCTGAGATTTCTCTGGTCCGGGGTTCGATTCCCCATGGGTACGACAAGAATTTAAATGGATCAATTTCTGGGTCTGACTTACTTGGTTGATTGATTCCACATAAGTGACAACTATCGAAGTTGGGGGGCCAGTTGTGCACATGGATTAAAGATTCGTTACCAAACGGCCAGCAACGAGTTGTAATTAATGGGGAAGCATCTGACTGGATGCATGGATGTTCTACAGTAAGTATATAATATATACAAGTTATCCTATTTCAATAAAATCTAAGTTAAATTGGGGCTATATTGCATAAAAGTATATAAAAATAATAAAATATAATACTCTAATAAGCATCAGGCTAATATATGCTTTGAAAAATAATGTAATTTTGGAGCAATTTGATTCCTCCAAACTATTCCAGGGAACAAAATAAATACCCTTATATTTATGCATTAATCTTGTTTCCTGACGTACTTTGGAGGAATCAGTGTACTCCAAGGCACTATAAAGGGCAGCAGATCTCTCTAGGCTAGGGTAATTCTGGAACAAACGGATTCCTCCAAACTATATTAGTCTTGAATTGAGTTGTAGTGCCTGAGATATCTTGGAGGAATAATGGTACTCTAACCTTTTATTATTATTATTATTATTATTATTATTATAAAAAATAGACCAGAGACACAAAGCTGGGAGAGAATGCAAGCATTCTATCAATCCAAGGACCTCAGCCCCATGAATCCAACCTGAAGAAAAGAAGACAGCTTAGAGAAAAAAAGATGAGCAGTTAGCTTAATAAAAACATATTAGCCCTACTCCTGAAGCCAGCCAGTCCTACACCATCAAAGACAGATTCACCAAGGCCATTCCACAGAGACACCGACCTAGGGACGAACGATCGACTGTACTGACAGGTTCTACAGCGCGGCAATACGTAAGCATACTTATGGGAGTCCAATGCACCACGAGTGACACGAGCTGGAACATACTGAAATGGCAGAGAGGAGTTAAGAGGATGCACCACATTACTTCTGATCTTGAAGAGCATGCACAATGATGCAACAGAACGACGGTGACTCAGATTACAATCAAGTATTCTATTTCTCTCTCTTTTCTTAATAAGAATATTGAAAATTAAAATATGTTTTCATTTCCTATATTATTATTATTATTATTATTATTATTTATCCATGAAATAAATGGGGTTAATATATGTAGAGAGAGAGAGAAAGAGAGAATAGGAAGGTGGCAAGAGAGAGAAAGAGAATTTGGCCAAAAATTTCTCCTTCAATAACAATTCATAAACAGGGGTTACTGAGTTGATGTTGGTGTAAATTCGAAGCAGATTTACTCATTCGAAGCTGGTTCATTCGAAGCTACCACCTCCCTACACCTCTCCAACCATCCAACCCAAACCCCTCCCTACACCCTCTCTGAAATAGTTCACTAAGTTGATTGTAATCGAAGCTGATTCACTCATTCGAAGCTGGTTCATTCGAAGTTATCCTCCCCTCCCTAGGACACCTCTCCAACCACCCAACCCAAACCCCTCCCTACACCCCCTCTGAAATGAGTCACCAAGTTAATTCATTCGAAGCTAGTTCATTCGAAGCTGGGGGTTGGTTGTGGTAATACTGGACCAATTTGATTCCTCCAAACTATTCCATGCAACATAATATATATCATTATATTTATTAATGAATTTTCTTTCCTGGCATACTTTGGAGGAATCAAAGTACAATAAAGGACCCCAGATTTCCATAGAGTAATTGTGGAGCAAACTGATTCCTCCAAACTGTATTATTCCTGCATTAAGTTGTGTTGCCTGAGATACCTTGGAGGACTCAAAGTACTCCAATGTACCAATTAGTCACGGTTGGAAATTATAAATAGAAAATATTCGATAATTTTGTTAATTAATTACGTAATTAAAGAAATTATTATATCAAAATATAGGGAAAATTACGGGGAATTTAATTATATAATATTTAATTCCATATAATTAATAACAAATTAATTATGAACCAAAACGTGAACTATATTCTCCACCAAATTATGATGTCATTATACGATAATGAAATGGGGGGTAGGAGATTGGGGTGCAGGGTATGGTGTTAGGGGGGGTAGAGGCATGGGTGGGATGGAGGGGGTATGGGTAGAGTGGATGAGGGGTAGGGGGGAGGGTAAGTCAACTCAGTAACCCCCTTTATGGACTGCCATTCAAACATTAATTTTGAGCCAACATTCTCTCTATAAATGATGCCAAGTTTGGGGAATTTTCCCTAGACATGGGGAATCAGAGGTACAGTCTGTTACAGTTCCGACTGGGCCACCCAGTATCGAGAGATCGCAGATGTGGCAGCAGTGTGTGTGTGTGCTCGAAAATTATACGGATCGTCAACACTCTCCCTCTGTAGTGAACATGACCCTGCCTCAAAGTTCATTCCATAGATGGCGCTGTGTAGTTGTGGAAGGAATGTGGACTGCAGGGTTGAAGTTTCGGGAAACATCTATGCTCGTGCCAATGAGTCATGAGCAGCATGAGCTCTCAGGCAGAGTGGTTGAGGAATGCTATTATGGAAATTTAACAACTATATTACACAATGATCAGGTGAAGCTAAGGTAAAGTTGTTCGTAGCCTGAACAGTGAATATTTCTTCTTAATGGTTATCATGTTTGGCATGCAACATTGCTCAGCCGTTCTGACAGAGCTCACGTCTCGTTGCCACGATTGTTATCTTGTTTTTCTACCAACTAGGATCGGGCAGATAGGTTGTTTTCTTTGTCCATCATATTTTGGTAAGCATAATTTGAGATCACCTTTGATTTCGTATTTTATTTGTAAGTCAGGTATTACATGCATAGTAAAATTCCTTCATTGCTAAATACTTTTCTTCTCTCGTAATAAAAATGTTAAAGTCATCCACAGTTGTTCGTTGTGATTTGTTAGCACCCAAACGAAAGAAACTAAACTGTGTAAATGACTTGTGTCTGATTTATTGGAAGCATCTGATGAGTGAAGTATGCAGCTATTGTAATAATACAAATGCTCAATTAATAGTTTTGGTGAATAGGAATAATCAGCTTTTGAGAAATAACGAAGCCTTACAAGTGTGTTTGGGGAGGACTCTGACAAAATGACTGTGGAATCAGTCCTGGCTCCCTGACATTCTACGTTAATAAACAAATTAGTAGTGTCGAAATAAGCGATCGTTTTGCCAGTGATAATCAACTCGCATTGATTGTTAACTGGGTTATGTTTGTTTTGAACCCACAGGTGAACGGGGAAGAGGCATCACTCCTAACGACCAAACGTGTGTTTAACCTACTAATAGATTACCCCAAGTTTTGCTAATAGATACATTAATGTGTGCATAGTAGTAGGTGATCTACCAAATTTGCACACCGTTCACATAATGATGGATTTATGTGGAGAAGAGAAGGGCGAAGTCTCAGAAAGTAGCCTAGGTGGGCAAGGTGAACTTCGTTGGAACCCCATAGAGAACATGTGGCCTAATATGGTCAACTGCTGGGAGCCAGAGATGGTGGAGCGGAGACCGGAGGCACTAATGGCTCATACCCAGGCTCAGTGGGAGATGTTCCACAACAAACCTAACAAATTCGACGCATTGTGGCCTCTGTGCCCGATAGACTGCGTGCCGTCATAGAGAAGGAAGGTGGCTGGACTGGATATTAATTGTCAATGTAAATAAAAAAATATTTTGTTTAAATAAATGTTGTTGGGTTGTCAAGGATTGTATAACTCCTACTTTGGCTATTTACATTTATAGTGTTCCTGTCTATTGAAATTATGAACCTGTAAAGATGACGAAAGTAGAGAATAACCAGAGTTTTATCTTTCCCCCGGCCAACGAGGGTTCAACCGCCGATTTTACAGCTGGTTAGCATATTTCTCGAATTTGGCTGGAGAGCAAGAAGTGCTGGGACAAAATTAAGGAAAATTGCTCCTAACATATAGGAATAAAAGTAACCATAGGAAATTTTTTAAATAGTCTCATTGTCTTTCCCAGCTCATTTTACCTACTTGACTGCATTTCAACCCAACCATACTTAATCTAACCTAACTGAACGGATTGCATTGACCAGGTCAGAATTGAAAAATATGCCTCCGAATAGGGGTCCCTCTGAGTGTGCAGTGTGTTTTAAGATGTGATCTCGGGCACGGACGCGAATATTTTATATTCATTTATAATGCAAGTAAATCTTGGTTTAATCACGTGTTCTGTCTGACTTTTACTAGGAGCTAATTTTCTTTAGGATTATTACACATACAGCATGATATCGGTAATGTCAATTTAGACACATTCTTCTTTAATTTGTGTAGCTAACGTTATCCATTCATTACTTGATGACTCGAGAAAAAGATACACAGAATATGCGAGAGGGATAGTTTCGGAGTAATTTCATAATTCGTAGGATTTATGGTAACGGGTGATACAATAAACAAAGTAATAAAAATCTTTAGGATTTTATCATTATAAGGAGTCGTTACTCTGAAAAGCTCATCAAATACTGACTGGCAAACTACATTCCTAGCTAAAGTAATGACCCTACGTATCCGTCTGCTCAACCGGTGCCTTCCAGTGAACTTCACCTTCCCCACCTACTTTCCGAAACTTCGCCCTTCTCTTCCCCACAGCCACACACCGTTATCTCTGGAATAAATCAATCATTATGTGAACGATGTGCAAATTTAGTAAAACACCTACTGTTATGCACACACTATTTTTCACTACAAAAGGTTAATTAGCAAAAATCGGGGTAATCTATTAGGAGGTTAAACACACGTTTGGTCGCTAGGAGTGATCCCTCTTCCCCATTCAGGTGTGGCTTCTAAACAAACATAACCCAGTTAATATAACAATCAATGCCAGTTGATTATCATTGGCAAATTGATTGATTGATTGATTGATTTTTGGCGCTGCAACATCGAGATCATATAGCGCTAGAAGAAGGTGATAGAAGAGGTGGGACAGCAAGCAGGAAGGAAATAGAAAGAAAAGAGACAGTTGAATAACTGAAAGAGATTGGCTGGGGCCGAAGGGGCGCCGAAACCCTTAAAGTATTGCCCTCTATCACTACCGGCAATACCCCCCTACGGGGTCTAAAGGAGAAAGGGAGAAGAGGTGGAGATGAGGGAAAGGTGAAGAAAGAACAGGATAAGAAAAGTGAAAAAGTTAGAAGGAGGTGAAGAAGAATCTATCATTGGCAAAAGATCACATATTTCGACACTTATGTGTTTAACGTGGAATGTCAAGGAGTCAGGGCCGGTCCCGCATAGTCATTTTGTTTGTCAGATTCCTCCCCAAACACACTCGTAAGCCTTCGTTATTTCCCAAAAGCTGAGTATACCTATTCACCA
>JAWQEG010000096.1:1900000-1902500 GCA_033782935.1 Petrolisthes cinctipes
CATACATGTCTGGCGGCCGTTTAACTCTTTCTGAAAGCCTCACTGGTAAATCAGGCTGTTCATCATCATCATCATCATCATCATCTGACACCCATTCTTCTGAATGCATTATTTCAATAGTTGGGGTTTCAGTCTGAACTACATCTTTCTCCTTCTTAAATTCATAATGGCTTTCATCAAAAATTACATCTCTACTATTCAGAATTCTCTTCTTGTCTAAGTCGAACAACCTATACCCTTTGACTTCAGAGCCGTAACCAAGGAAAATACACTTTACAGACTTTGGATCCAATTGTCTCCATTCATCTTTAGGAACATGAGCATAACAAACACATCCAAAGACCCTTAAGTGATGAACTGTTGGTTTCTTCCCCATCAAGGCTTGACATGGTGTTTTACCCTTAAGTGCTCTGGCAGGACTTCTATTGTTTAAGTAACAGGCAGTTGATAATGCTTCTGCCCAAAATCTATGTGGCAACCCTGAATCTATTAACATGGCTCTGATCTGTTCTACTAGTGTCCTGTTCATTCGTTCACTAACACCATTCTGCTCTGGAGTTTTGGGAATTGTGTATTCATGTCTAATTCCTTCATCTATCAAGTACTGATCAAAATCATTAGATTTATATTCACCTCCATTGTCTGTGCGTAAGATTTTAATTTTCCTACCCATTTGATTTTCCATACACTTTTTTCACTCCTTGAACTTGGCAAAAACTTCATGTTTCCCTTTCAGTATGTAAACCCAGACATACCTAGTTGCATCATCAATGAATGTTACAAAGTATTCACCGTTACTTAAAGATTTTTCATTATTTTTTCCACATACATCACTATGAATTAATTCCAGTGGCTTTCTGTCTGGTTTTACTTTATTACATGGAAATGGACTCTTCTTACTTTTACCTTTTACACAAGCTTCACAAAACTCCAGCTCTTTATTAACATCAAAATTCAAGCCATCCACCAGATCATCTCTCACCAGGATCTTCAAATTATCAATACCCAAATGACCATACCTCCTATGCCAAATGTTTTCATCTAACTTGCAAGCAGCATTTGCTTTATGAACATACATGGTACATTTTAAATGATACAAATTTCCTTTCTTCTCCGCAAAAACAATCAAATTATCCTTTTCACAGAAAATTTTACATTCATTTCCACTAAACTTAGTTACTTTTCCAAGTTTAGCAGATTTGGACACACTGAGCAAATTGAAGGATAATTTAGGAACATATAGTACGTCTGATAAAGTACACTTCTGAATTTTATCATCAGGCAATAACATTTTTAGAATTATTTTTCCAGACCCAAGGGCTTCTAATGAATGACCATCTCCAAGTGACACAGAAACACTATCCTTATCATTATATTGTACAAATAACTCTTTATTATTACACATGTGGCAGGTAGCACCAGAATCTACAATCCACGTATTGTCCAAAACATTTTTATCACAAGCTGACATAGCATGAGCAGCAAGTAACCCCACACTCTCATTACCATCATCACCCTCTTGTTTACTCTCTGCACTATTAGACTTTTCCCCAGAACTTCCTGCACCTTGTTTGGTTTGCTGATTTTTCAAAGCCCAACAGTTCCTTTTGATGTGTCCTTCCTTACCACAATGATGGCATTTGATTGTTTTCCTTGATTCTTTACCATAAAAAGCTTTTTCTTGTTTCACACTTATACTATCATTATCTTTTACCAAAGATTTCCTTTCCTCATGCAATATCTTTTCTGTGACAAATTCCATTTTTGGAATTTCAAAATTTGCTTCCAGTGCGGTTACTAACATATCATAAGACTCTGGTAAGCTAGCAAGAAGGTGTACCACTCTATCCTCTTCATTCATTTGATCACCTATTACACTCAGCTCATTGAATATCTCAGTCATTGTTTTAATATGTTCCTGTACAGAGCCTCCTTCTTTTAACCTTAACGCATACAATCTACGCCTCAACTGCAATTTGTTACTCCAAGTTTTCTTTTGAAACTGGTCAGCCAGTTTGTTCCACACTTCCTTTGGGTCCTCTGGTTCTCCTAACAAATAAAGTAACTTGGGATCCACTGACAACACAACAATGGCCAATGCCTTATTCTTCTTCAATACATATTTGCTATACTTGTTAGTGTCTGTCGGGTCAGGAAGAGGCTCAGTACCATCAACTAGGCTCCAAACATCTTCTTTAATAAGGGCCATCTTACACTGAACCTTCCATGTAGCATAATTTCTACCATCCAATGGTACCACTGTACTTTTTGGCTCAGCCATGTCGTAGAAGCTCTCTCACCACAACCGAATACAGCTCTTCAATAAACTTTATGCTGTTTCACCAACCTGCAGTCACCAATAACGATCCCTCTAACTACTGGATACCTTCTGGGCCCATAAACTGTTGAACTAATCTCCAGATAATACAATATCCAGCCAAGGAGACAGACTACAAGCAAACACGGCGTGGAAGCTTCCTTCAATGTTTTTATTCTACCA
>JAWQEG010000096.1:1927500-1930000 GCA_033782935.1 Petrolisthes cinctipes
GTCTCTTCTGAGAGGAAAGAAACAGTTTAAGAAAAGTGGTAAGCAATTACTACAATTACTGTTACTGCTAATACAACTACAAAGTTTATTCCTGATAGTACTAACTTAATTACTCTAAACAGGTGTGCCCACTGTAAAACAGGAGGAGGAGGAGGAGTCAGCAGAAGAGTGTGGCCTCATCAGTCATGATGGCAATGACTGTGAAGGTGAGGTTGCTGGTGTGGGAGAACTTCATTCAACCCACTGTAAGTAGGTTTAGTCTGATGCAATATCTTTGATAATAATAATAATAATAATAATACCAACCTTTGAGGATTATGGTTGGCATTTACGACACGAAACAGGATGTTTGAATGCTGGGCTACTACAGTATATCAATTTTCCTAGGTGTGACTCTATGTTGTTTAATATTATCCCTTGCAGGGGGTAAATTGCAACAGGGTAGAGCTGGAGCCCTGCCAGAGGTGGTTAACAATGAAGGCGAGGAGAAGAAGAAGAAGGAGGGGCAGAACATAGCTGGAGCCCTGACAGAGGGGGTTAACAAGGAGGAGAAGGAGGAGCAGGATATAGCTGGGGCCCTGCCTGAGGTGGTTAACAAGGAGGAGGAGGAGGAGGAGGAGGAGGAGGAGGAGGAGCAGGGTGCAGGTGGATCCCTTTCAGAGGTTGTTAACTATGAAGAGCTTAGAGCAGAGCTTCTCAGAAGTGCCCATAGGCTCCAGAGGTTGTGAACGAAAAGAGCCAAGGGAATCGATAGGAAAAGTTTGCGGCTTCAGGTGGAGGTTGTCCGAACCTTAAAAACTCCACCTGCAGTACACAAGACATGTCTGACTAAACTTGCGAGGAAGCAGAACGAGTTAAAGCTAGTTCAAAAGCAAATTAAGCAGATCGAGGAGGATATGGAAAAGGAACTGGTGTTAACAGAAAAGGACTGGGAAGCGGCAAGAAGCTATCTGCTAGGTGCAAAGGTTCCAGCAAAACACCGGGACGCACAAGTGCACGGGAAGCGCCGCCAGAGGCCCTGTCCTGTGGTTGGATGTGCGGGAAGAGCATTGAACATAAACAGACACCTCTCCCAGTGCCATCAACATTTGACAGTAGCAGACAGAAAGCAACTGATACTGAAGGTGGCTCAACTGAAAGAGCTGGCCAAACACAGAGAGGAGGAGGAAGCAATGATATCACCTGTAGAAAACAAAAATAGAAATAAAAAGTCAAGACCTCATTATGAATGTCAGTTGTGCTTAAAAATGGTATCGCGCCTGGATATGCACACTGTCAATATATGAAGTCAAAGATCCCCCTACATGTGAATGAGCAGAAGAATGATGCATCTGTATTTACAGAGAGCGTGACTGTTGCGGCAGGCCAACAGCACGTGTCGGATGCAGATGGTGTAAAGACATTCTTTGAGGTCTTCCAAGACTATCTGGAAACGTATACAATACTAAAAGATGTAACAATTGATAAACGTGTTAGACTATTAAGAACATGTCTTGTTGGTGGCGAGGGAGAGACACTGGGTGTTAAGGATTTCAACAAGAACCTAATTGTGCAACACCTCATCAAGGCAGTAGGTACTGGAGGAATTGTTGAAAACAAGGCAAGGTATACCTCTGCATCCTATTGTAGGATGCTTCTGGATTCCTTACAAAAGTGCATCGAATTCATGATGACTACATGTAAGCAACAATACAAACTCCCTACAAACGAAGGGAACCTGTGTATCAACAGATTGAAGAGACACAGCATCGCCTACCGAAAACAAGAACGGAGTGAGAGATACTCTGTCGAACTACGCAAGGAAAAATCCCTCTTGTCCATGAGCCAACTAAAAATTATTGTTGAAGGTGGGAGGACAACAAGGATCCTCGAGAAGGCCAGAAAGGTACTGAGAGGGGAAGTAGAAGTACCCCAACAATTTAAAGCCTTTGTATCTTTGAGAGATGTACTTATATTTATCATGATAGTGAGAAGCCTGAGAAGAAGCATGGAATTCACTGAATTTACCCTTGAAGAATTCAGTGAGCGAAAATTATTGGAAGATAAAGAGGGCAAGAAGAAGGTAAGCATGTTCATCAAATGTCATAAAACTGGCTATTCAAAGCCATGTAATGTGACACTGTCTGTGGAGGAGAGTGAAGCCCACGAAGCCTATGTTGAAAAATACAGACCCCTCGTCTCTCCATGCTCGCAGAAAAGATGTTTGGTGTTTACTACGAGAGTGGGTAAGGTCACACAGCCTTCTACATCAGAGTGCTGCAAAAAGTTGACAATATCCAGAATTCTGAAGATTACCAACCGGGTGGCCAGACACTGTGGGATTAACGAGCGCATGGGCACACGCAGGATCAGAAGGTCCCAGATCACCGCGGTGTTGGATGCTCACGATGACCCTGCCATCCGTAACGCTCTGGCAATACAAGCATCACACTCTGTGACAACTGCAGAGCGTTACTATGATTTCAGCGACCACACGAAGAAGGGCCAGCTGATGTACAAG
>JAWQEG010000096.1:1950000-1960000 GCA_033782935.1 Petrolisthes cinctipes
TCCATCTATCAATCATTCACACACTCTCTATTTCTCTATGTATGTATGTATGTATGAATGTATGTATGTATGTATGTATGTATGTATGTATGTATGTATGTATGTATATCTATCTGTCTATCTATCTATCTATCTATCTATCTATCTATCTATCTATCTCACACACACACTCTCTCTTTCTCTGTGTATGTATGTATGTATGTATGTATGTATGTATGTATCTCAGTCTATCTATCTATCTATCTATCTATCTATCTATCTATCTATCTATCTATCTATCTATCTCTCACATACACACACACTCTCTCTTTCTCTATCTATCTATCTATCTATCTATCTATCTATCTATCTATCTATCTATCTATCTATCACAGTCTATCTATCTATCTATCTATCTATCTATCTATCTATCTATCTATCTATCTATCTATCTATCTATCTATCTATCTATCCACCCATCAGTCAGTCAGTCAGTCAGTCAGTCAACGAATTAAGCATGGTGATTATTGTTACAGCCATGCCACTGTGAGAGCCCGATTTCGAATGAATGTCGGTTAGAGCGAGATGGGGGGGAGTTAGATGTGAGGAGCTGTAACTGACCCACTCTAGGTGAGCGTCGATGCCGCCCCAAGTGGTACACCGTCGCACGACCCTCCAACTATGGTAGGGAGGAGAGAGCTGGCTCCCCCACAGAATGATCTTGATTTTCCTTACTTTACTTCCACTGTATTTTGACATAGTGTGGGTGTTCCTCAGTGTTCCTTAGACCCCCTCAGTAGCTGGAATGGCATTGTAGGGTGGCTACCCAATGATAGAGGAAGAGGAAGGGTAATGGATTGTGTCAGGTAGCTGGTGTTCTTCCTGAACTCTGAGCAAAGATCAAAGTTGTCAAGCACCGAGATTTCGAGTCTGGTGATGACGGGTTTAGAGATGGAGGTATAATAAGGGCTAGAGAAAAGCCTGGCAGTGTTGTACGACCATCTCGAGTGCTACACCGTCGCAAAACCCTAAAAATATAGTAAGGAAACACGATATTGTGGTCATGAAATGGGTTACTCCTACAGCAGTCCCACTGTGGAGTACATGATCTCTGAGGGTCGATGGTGTTCCTTAGACCTCCTAGTGCTTGGCTAATGGTTTGAATTGTATCCTTTAGCCAGTCTGATGCAAGAGCACTGTGCATAGAGAGGTTGCCAATGTCTGGGTGATGTTCTCTGTGTGAGCATACACTCGAGTATGTAGTACGATTGAAGACTACCTACCTGTTACTCTGAATTACCACTGTGGTTTTAGAGCTATCTTCTCTAAAACAAGAGGCTGTGTAACCTTGACGAGGTGCAGTGGCTTACTCCCCTTGATCTGGCACATGTACAGCATGCAAGCAAGCTAGCTTCTCGCTCTCCTGTCCGGACAAGGGAAACTAATTAGCAGTCTCGTTCTGGTGTCATCACGTCTGCAGGGCCAGTTAGTTGGCTAATGCTGGGGGTGGCGTTTGTGCCATTACTGAAGCAGTTGTGCTGTTATTATCGATGGCTGTTGCTTCTACCCACGTCTGCAGGCAGGCACCGAAAAGAGTTCGAGTGGTTAGCAAGTAGATCGTATGCTATTGTCGGGGTGACACGTTCTGTAATTCCAGTGGGGTGATGCTCGCCGGTCTGGGCCTCTGTCATCTCGGTGTGGCTGCCCTGCTTCTGCTGCTCATTCTCTTAACCGAGGACTTGTCCAAAAGATTGGTGTCTGGTATGTGGCAATACAGACAGTGGATGGCTGATCTCCTCGCGGTCGTGCCTCCTCGCATTCCTCGGTTGTTTATTTTAATATTGATTGTGTGTGGCCAATGCTGTTGGGCAGTGACTGTTGTTCGTTCAGTTCGGGGCATGGCGTGCTCCCCTGTCTAGGCATCGGGGGTGTGTGGTGGTTGTTGAACATGGTACCAGTGCTGCTTGCCTGCTCCATCTCGACCACTGCCGCACTTTAACCCGTTGTCGATCATGGCAGTGTGTGAGGCGTCTGTGGAATGGCAGCAGGTCGCTAGCTTCTTCTGTAAAAGGGGACACTCTCCTTAAAAGTGTCTGGGGGAGCGAAGCATCTCGGGTATCTGTGGGTCGCTGCTGATACCTATGGGTGATGCGTGTATCATCTCAAGTGCGGTTATCACTTCCCGTGGGGCGTGTGCAACCTAGAATGGCCATTACTTAAAACCATTGAAGGAGTTGCTTTAACAGCACGATAACGTTACTTGATAACAAGTGATGTGAACAGAATAGAAGAGAATGTGGTCTCTTCTACTTCTACATACATACATATGTACAGCTGATGGGAGATGTGGTATTTGTGAGAAATCCCATCCCTAAAGCACTTGTATGGGGCTGTCAGATAAACTTGGGTACAGCAGGATGTTCTGTAAATCCGCATAGGTGTGAACATGACTGGCTGACTCTTGTTGTGTGTGTTTGTTTGCAGGGCCAACACTGTTGGCTAATGCTGGGGTGGTCTTAGTGCCATTATGCAGTCGTGTGTTAATTCGGCGGCTGTTTCCCTCGTCTGCAGGCAGAGACAGACACTGGCTGGGCGCAGGCAGTGTGTCGGTCGGTCGATCAGTGGCATGATGCAGGTTGTGTGTACTGTAAATCCGCATAGGTGTGTACTACCTACCTCTGACTCCACGGCGACGACTGACTGCTGCTGTATGTGTCTCCCCATGTAGCATAATGGTTCGTCATGTATTTAGTGACGCATTCATTCTTGAATGAATACTAGTACTACTACTACTACTACTGAAGTATCTGTCTGGTTGATCCTGCCAGTAGTTATATGCTTGTCTCAAAGATTAAGCCATGCATGTGTCAGTACCAGCCCAAAGTAAGGTGAAACCGCGAATGGCTCATTAAATCAGCTATGATTCATTGGATCTGTATCCACCCGGTTACATGGATAACTGTGGTAATTCTAGAGCTAATACATGCCTCCAGAGTCCCTGTCCTCGAAGGTAGCAATGCCGACGAGGTGAGGGCGCTTTTATTAGTTCACAAAACCAATTGTCGGATCTCGGTCCGTCAACTAACCTTGTGATGACTCTGAATAACTTTTTGCTGAGCGCAAGGCCTATTATACAGTGCCGGCGCCGCATCTTTCAAGTGTCTGCCTTATCAGCTGACGATTGTAGGTGAAATGCCTACAATGGCTATAACGGGTAACGGGGAATCAGGGTTCGATTCCGGAGAGGGAGCCTGAGAAACGGCTACCACATCCAAGGAAGGCAGCAGGCACGCAAATTACCCACTCCCAGCACGGGGAGGTAGTGACGAAAAATAACAATGTGAGACTCATCCGAGGCCTCGCAATTGGAATGAGTACACTTTAAATCCTTTAACGAGTACCAATTGGAGGGCAAGTCTGGTGCCAGCAGCCGCGGTAATTCCAGCTCCAATAGCATATATTAATGTTGTTGCGGTTAAAAAGCTCGTAGTTGGATCTGAGATGCAGGGCGACCGTATTGCTGCACGGCGGCGATACAGTGTCGTCTCCTGTAGTGCCCCTCCTTCTCGATATACTGAGGGGAGTCTGGGCCCAGCCGGCTCGCACGGGATTCCCTTTATCGGTTGTCCCGAGTGGCTGGTGAGTTTACTTTGAAAAAATTAGAGTGCTCAAAGCAGGCAGTATATTAAGCCTGAATGGTGATGCATGGAATAATGGAATAGGACCTTGGTTCTATTTTGTTGGTTTTAACTGAACCCAAGGTAATGACTAAGAGAGACAGTCGGGGGCATTTGTACTGTGACGCTAGAGGTGAAATTCTTGGACCGTCACAAGACAAACAACTGCGAAAGCATTTGCCAAGGATGTTTTCATTAATCAAGAACGAAAGTTAGAGGTTCGAAGGCGATCAGATACCGCCCTAGTTCTAACCATAAACGATGCCAACCAGCAATCCGCCGGGGTTATTCCCATGACCCGGCGGGCAGCTTCCGGGAAACCAGAGTCTTTGGGTTCCGGGGGAAGTATGGTTGCAAAGCTGAAACTTAAAGGAATTGACGGAAGGGCACCACCAGGAGTGGAGCCTGCGGCTTAATTTGACTCAACACGGGAAACCTCACCAGGCCCAGACACTGGAAGGATTGACAGATTGAGAGCTCTTTCTCGATTCAGTGGGTGGTGGTGCATGGCCGTTCTTAGTTGGTGGAGTGATTTGTCTGGTTAATTCCGATAACGAACGAGACTCTAGCCTACTAACTAGTCGACGGATCTCTCGTCGCCTGTCACTCTGTGTGTTTTCCGTCTGTCTGTCTCCCTCCCTCCTGCCTTTCCTTCGGGGGGGTGTGGAGGGTTGTAGCAGCGGCGGTAATATCATCATCAGTAGTAGTCGGTGCTGTCGATGTCCAGTCGCACTTTCTTCTTAGAGGGATAAGCAGCAAATACTAGCTGCATGAGATTGAGCAATAACAGGTCTGTGATGCCCTTAGATGTTCTGGGCCGCACGCGCGCTACACTGAAGGGAACAGCGTGTTTTCCCTCTCCGAGAGGAGAGGGTAATCCGTTGAAAACCCTTCTTGATAGGGATTGGGGCTTGCAATTGTTTCCCATGAACGAGGAATTCCCAGTAAGCGCAAGTCAATATCTTGCGTTGACTAAGTCCCTGCCCTTTGTACACACCGCCCGTCGCTACTACCGATTGAATGATTTAGTGAGGACTTTGGACTGGCGATCTTGGATGTCTGTCTGTCTGTCTCATCCCCGTGGTGCAGCAGCAGCAGCTCCTTGAGACGACGGAAAGATGTCCGAACTTGATCATTTAGAGGAAGTAAAAGTCGTAACAAGGTTTCCGTAGGTGAACCTGCGGAAGGATCATTAACGACCGAGAGTGCAACAACATACACTCCACAACAAAAACATCCTGAAGTATACATACAGATCAGCAGAGTTCTGACTGCATGGATAATCAATTAATTGATTATATATATATATATATTACACTCTGTCTGCAGGGCTGGCCATGGAGTTACAGTTACATACTTGATAATTCTTTGGCTGGTTAATGTTGGGGGTGGTCTGGTACCACTGAGCGCTCGAGATACTATTATAACGTATCTCTTGTGTCCCACGTCTGTATAGGCAAGCGAGTAACAACAACAACAGCAGCAGCAGTGAGTGCTGTTAGCTGCTCCTTCTGCTACCTGCTCTTCCTGCTGTAGTGGCATGTTCAGTAAATCCGCATAGGTGTGAGCTGCTGTTGCATGCAGGCCTGTCTGTTTTGTCTGCAGGGCCAGTTGGTCAATGATGGGATGGTCCTCGTGCCATTTGGCAGTCGCTGTTTTAACTCGGCTGCTCCCCACGTCTGTAGGCAAGCAGGGAGCTGAGCTAGGTGGTGGTGGTGGTTGTGGCAACAGTTTTCTTGCTGCTGTGCTAGTGTGTGTGTGTCCGCAGGGCCAGTTGGTTGGCTAATGCTGGGGTGGCCTCGGTGCCATTTGGCAGTCGCTCGTTGGTAATGAGTAGACTGTCTCCCACGTCTGCAGTCACTACTGCTGCGGTTTTAGAGTTCTCTTCTCTAAAACAAGGAGGCTGTGTAACCTTGACGAGGTGCAGTGGCTTACTCCTGTGATCCGGCATGTCCGGGCGAGGAAAACTAATGAGCAGTCTCGGACGA
Source organism: Petrolisthes cinctipes (assembly GCA_033782935.1). Taxonomy (NCBI): domain Eukaryota; kingdom Metazoa; phylum Arthropoda; class Malacostraca; order Decapoda; family Porcellanidae; genus Petrolisthes; species Petrolisthes cinctipes. Next base: position 1,955,645 of record JAWQEG010000096.1, read on the forward strand.
TTGTTGTTACGTCTGCAGGGCCAGTTGGTTGGCTAATGCTGGGGTGGCCTCTGTGCCATTCGGTAGTAGCATGTTAATTCTGCTGCTGCTCCCCACGTCTGCAGGCGGAGACACTGGGTGATGCGCAGGCAGTCTGTGGCATGAAGGGGGTACTGTAAATCCGCATAGGTGTGTGCCTCTGACTCCACGGCTGGCTGTGCCGCTCGCTCTCACTCTGTCCGTTGTAATACCGACCGAATTACTGTGCTTACTGGCGTACCTCCACGCTGTCTGAGTGTCTGCAGGGCCACGTTTGTTGGCTATTGCTGGGGTGGCAGGGAATTGACTATTGAGGGTCAGTATCCTCTTGCCATTATTAAACAGATGCTTGTCTGTCTGTTTCCCACGTCTGCAGGCACAAGCTAGATCCTTACTTAGTAGCATCAGTCAGTGTCGGAGGAAAAGACCACCCATCAGTTGAGTACACAGAACTGTGAGGTGGCTAATAGCCGTGATCTATTATTACCGGTTGAACTCCGAGATAGAGTCTGTCTGCAGGGCCAGTTGGTTGGCTAATGCTGGGGTGGCTTTGGTGCCATTCGGCACTCGCGTGTCAAAGCCCACGTCTGTAGGCACGATGATATCGAAGAGGGATACTACACGATACGTACTAATGAATGCCAGTAGGTATCAGATATGTTCTGCACGCTTGTGTGTGCCTGTCCAAACCGATACGTGGTTGTGCCGCCGGCAGCCGTGTTTGGAGACTTCTGTGGGACCTGCAGGACCAATCGTTGTCGTTGGTTAGTATTGGGGTGGTAAGGGAATGAGGACGTTCTTTATCATAAAGCAGCAGCAGCAGCAGCAAGTCTGTCTCTGTCTGTCTGTCTGTCTGTCAACCCAATGTCTGTATTAAGGCCAGGTTGTCTGCCATTTCATAGGGTTTGTGCGGTATTATCGCGTCGCTGTCTGCAGGGCCAGTTGCCTGGTCAATGTTGGGGTGGTAGTGTGGTAACTCCACTCGGCGCAGGGATCTGTGTTAATAATTGTTATTATCATTGTGATCTGCGTCTCCCACGTCTGCAGGCAGTCGCCCGTCGGTGCGATATGAGGATGGCCGTGCAGGCTTGCAGGCCGGGAGCTCTTCACGTTGGTGAGAGTGGTGAGTTCTCCCGAGATGGATTGCTGCTGCTGTTCAGGCAACCAGCAACGGACGGTAGTGTGATTACTATCATAACTATATAAAATCTCTCGCCTCAGTATACCTTGGAGGTCTGTTATGCTGTTTTAAATCTCTCTATGTATATTTGCGGTGTCCGCTGAGGCGTGGACGTTACCGTAAAAAGGCGATGATGCCTGATCATACACAACTCACACACAGGGGATCACTCGGTTAGAGGGTCTTTGACAAACGGAGCCAACTCCGAGAAGTAGCCGGATACGTGAAAAAGATAACCTGCTTACTCTTTGAACGCACATAGCGACCGCAATGTTCGCCCCCTCTGTAGAGGAGGGAGGGTTGCGGTCATTTTCAGTCGAGTTGCTGTGCTATAAATGGTGTGCCTGTGGAGAATGTAATTTGTCCCGGCCACTGTCAGTGTCTGTCACTCTGCACGGGTCAAGCCGCCTCGTGGGTGCTGTAGCTCTGTGGTCCCTATCTGCTTCAAAGTCCTTGGGTAATAGGTGTACGGCATCTCCCCACGGGGTGGCTATGTGTACGAGGCGTCAGCTCTCGCAGGCTCCACAGTGGTCTACCAGTGCCAGTCCCTACCTGGGGCGGTACTGCGATTCTGCTGGGCCCACCCCGGAATATCGCGTTTGGCCTCGTGCCGGCGGTGTGGTTTTCAAGGAGTTCTGTTATAAGGGGGTAGCTGGGTGACGGCAGTTCGCCGGTCGTGCGTGCGCGGGCCGCCTCAATCTCCTGATGTATTACGAGGAGGAACGAGGGGGCGCCGCGGCGGCGATGCTGATGGCTGCTAACGTACCCATGCCCCAGCAAACACTAAACAGAGATACACCCTCAGGAGTGCACACGAGCAACCACACCAGTGTGGCTTGACATTACTACCAACTAGTCCGCTCCCCTCAATGGCTCGAGGGAACGCCGGGCAGTCTGCTCTCGCAGTCGTTGCGGGTCGTGATCCTTTAAATACCCCAGTGTTGCATTAAACAAACTCTGGGTAGGGCCGGCTCGCCTTGCGGGGCAGCTCCCGGACGTGGTTCGGAGCTAAGCGGTGGGTCCACTATGTGTGAGGAATAATCACAGTAATGTTTTCCCTCCTGCCACGAGCTCGTAGTGTTTGTAATTACTCCCAACGAGGAAAGTGACGGTAGTCCCCGTCAGATGCCTATCCATGGGATCTTGTGTGCTAGTAAGTAGCGAGGAGAGGGTGTTTACGCCAAGGGGGTGGCACACTTTACCACATTAAACATACTCTCACAATGTGGACCCGGCCCACTCCTCGTGAAGCTTAATTAAAAAAAATCATCTTGAACGATGATGCTAGCCACATGCCTTTGTGGTAGAAGGCCCCAGTGTCACGGCGGTGTGTTCGGGTTAGGGCCAACTTCCCTAGTCCCGTTCCGTCTTAACGCCTTTCACGCTAACAGACTCGTCCGTGAGCGGCAGCACGTCGCGCCACGGCGAGGGAGAGGGGCGGGCCTAAAGGAGAGCAACTGCTTGCTGTTGTGATCCAGGCCCAACTGTGTAGCACTCGACTGTGAATGGTCACCCGCTGGATTTAAGCATATCATTAAGCGGAGGAAAAGAAACCAACAGGGATTCCCTTAGTAGGTGTGACTGAAAAGGGAGGAGCCCAGCGCATAAGCCCTCGCCTCCGGCCCGTGTAGTGGGGCGGTGCGTAGGATACGGCCGTCTCGAAACGCGCGGGTTCGCAGCCACGGCGGGGGCGGTGTTGCGTTTCAGACTAGTCCGTGGCAGGCCAGCCCTTAAGTCAAAATCTAGTTATTGTGGAAAGTGGCAAATTACCCTACGAAGGTGAGAGGCCTGTCCTACAGTAAGTGTGACGCTGTGCTGGCATGCATGGTGAGGTTGAGCCTGTGGGCAGTCTGTAGAGTCGGGTTGACATGATGTCAGCCTAAAGAAGGTGGTAGACTCCATCTAAGGCTAAATATGACCCCAAAGACCGATAGTGGACAAGTACCGTAAGGGAAAGTTGAAAAGGACTTTGAAGAGAGAGTTCAATAGTACGTGAAACTGTTGTGAGCCTAAACGGGTGGAACGCAGATAGATCGAAAATGTGAACGGTGAGCCCAACTGCCCCTTGCTTGCCGTGACGGAGGTATGCAAAAGGAGCGACCCTGCTCCCTTCCTGTAACGCACTAGCTGCGAGCGGGCCTCCGTTGCGTGCACGTGCCCTACTGACCTACTGTCTTTGGGACTCGTTTTGGGGAGTTGGGTCCTTCACGAAGTAGGTCATCGCGACCTGCCGGGTGGAGGAATTCTCCGATGAGGGGATGGGGCCCGCTCGGATCTGTAGCCCGTCGTTTCGGCCTCGCTCCTCTCTCTGAGGGGTGGCGATGTGTCGGCGACGGGTGAAGCCGGTGCGGTGTTTGGCGTCTATGTTGAGACGGCCCGGACTAGCTCCTGCCTCCCTACCCAGGCAGTGTTGAGAGTGGAATTGCAGCCCTGGTGCTGCAGTTCTCGCGGTGTAAAACCTGCGTGTTTCCATCCGCCCCGTCTTGAAACACGGACCAAGGAGTCTAGCATGTGTGCGAGTCGTGGGAGTTACGGCTAGTTGTCGTAGTACCCCAGGCGAAATGAAAGTGAGTGAACACTGCTGATGATTTTATTGTTATCGGTGTGGGATGATCCCTTTGGCGTGCCTCGACGCGGCGGGAGACTGTGTGTCGGAGTCAGTGGCCGGGTGAGTTATTTTCCCCGGTCCTCCTGAATCTCTGGCCCTTCTCTCGTCGTCCCGAGCCGTCGACACTCCCGCGGGAGGGGGCGGAATCCCGGGACTCGTCGTAGCGACCGTCGCCGCCTCTGTCGTCGCTTGCGGCGGCACGCGTGCGTGCGTGGAGCTGACGAGTACCCTGAGCAGACATGTTAGTACCCGAAAGATGGTGAACTATGCCCGGCGAGGATGAAGCCAGAGGAAACTCTGGTGGAGGTCCGCCGCGGTTCTGACGTGCAAATCGATCGCCAGAGCTGGGTATAGGGGCGAAAGACCAATCGAACCATCTAGTAGCTGGTTCCCCCCGAAATTTCCCTCAGGATAGCTGGTACTTGTAAATGAGTTACATCCGGTAAAGAGAATGACTGGAGGTCTTGGGGGTGTAATACCCTCAACCTACTCTCAAACTTTAAATGGGTGAGAAGCCGAGCTTTCTTTACTGAAGCTGCCTGGCGTTAAA
>JAWQEG010000096.1:1972500-1980000 GCA_033782935.1 Petrolisthes cinctipes
GTTTGTTTGCAGGGCCAACACTGTTGGCTAATGCTGGGGTGGTCTTAGTGCCATTATGCAGTCGTGTGTTAATTCGGCGGCTGTTTCCCTCGTCTGCAGGCAGAGACAGACACTGGCTGGGCGCAGGCAGTGTGTCGGTCGGTCGATCAGTGGCATGATGCAGGTTGTGTGTACTGTAAATCCGCATAGGTGTGTACTACCTACCTCTGACTCCACGGCGACGACTGACTGCTGCTGTATGTGTCTCCCCATGTAGCATAATGGTTCGTCATGTATTTAGTGACGCATTCATTCTTGAATGAATACTAGTACTACTACTACTACTACTGAAGTATCTGTCTGGTTGATCCTGCCAGTAGTTATATGCTTGTCTCAAAGATTAAGCCATGCATGTGTCAGTACCAGCCCAAAGTAAGGTGAAACCGCGAATGGCTCATTAAATCAGCTATGATTCATTGGATCTGTATCCACCCGGTTACATGGATAACTGTGGTAATTCTAGAGCTAATACATGCCTCCAGAGTCCCTGTCCTCGAAGGTAGCAATGCCGACGAGGTGAGGGCGCTTTTATTAGTTCACAAAACCAATTGTCGGATCTCGGTCCGTCAACTAACCTTGTGATGACTCTGAATAACTTTTTGCTGAGCGCAAGGCCTATTATACAGTGCCGGCGCCGCATCTTTCAAGTGTCTGCCTTATCAGCTGACGATTGTAGGTGAAATGCCTACAATGGCTATAACGGGTAACGGGGAATCAGGGTTCGATTCCGGAGAGGGAGCCTGAGAAACGGCTACCACATCCAAGGAAGGCAGCAGGCACGCAAATTACCCACTCCCAGCACGGGGAGGTAGTGACGAAAAATAACAATGTGAGACTCATCCGAGGCCTCGCAATTGGAATGAGTACACTTTAAATCCTTTAACGAGTACCAATTGGAGGGCAAGTCTGGTGCCAGCAGCCGCGGTAATTCCAGCTCCAATAGCATATATTAATGTTGTTGCGGTTAAAAAGCTCGTAGTTGGATCTGAGATGCAGGGCGACCGTATTGCTGCACGGCGGCGATACAGTGTCGTCTCCTGTAGTGCCCCTCCTTCTCGATATACTGAGGGGAGTCTGGGCCCAGCCGGCTCGCACGGGATTCCCTTTATCGGTTGTCCCGAGTGGCTGGTGAGTTTACTTTGAAAAAATTAGAGTGCTCAAAGCAGGCAGTATATTAAGCCTGAATGGTGATGCATGGAATAATGGAATAGGACCTTGGTTCTATTTTGTTGGTTTTAACTGAACCCAAGGTAATGACTAAGAGAGACAGTCGGGGGCATTTGTACTGTGACGCTAGAGGTGAAATTCTTGGACCGTCACAAGACAAACAACTGCGAAAGCATTTGCCAAGGATGTTTTCATTAATCAAGAACGAAAGTTAGAGGTTCGAAGGCGATCAGATACCGCCCTAGTTCTAACCATAAACGATGCCAACCAGCAATCCGCCGGGGTTATTCCCATGACCCGGCGGGCAGCTTCCGGGAAACCAGAGTCTTTGGGTTCCGGGGGAAGTATGGTTGCAAAGCTGAAACTTAAAGGAATTGACGGAAGGGCACCACCAGGAGTGGAGCCTGCGGCTTAATTTGACTCAACACGGGAAACCTCACCAGGCCCAGACACTGGAAGGATTGACAGATTGAGAGCTCTTTCTCGATTCAGTGGGTGGTGGTGCATGGCCGTTCTTAGTTGGTGGAGTGATTTGTCTGGTTAATTCCGATAACGAACGAGACTCTAGCCTACTAACTAGTCGACGGATCTCTCGTCGCCTGTCACTCTGTGTGTTTTCCGTCTGTCTGTCTCCCTCCCTCCTGCCTTTCCTTCGGGGGGGTGTGGAGGGTTGTAGCAGCGGCGGTAATATCATCATCAGTAGTAGTCGGTGCTGTCGATGTCCAGTCGCACTTTCTTCTTAGAGGGATAAGCAGCAAATACTAGCTGCATGAGATTGAGCAATAACAGGTCTGTGATGCCCTTAGATGTTCTGGGCCGCACGCGCGCTACACTGAAGGGAACAGCGTGTTTTCCCTCTCCGAGAGGAGAGGGTAATCCGTTGAAAACCCTTCTTGATAGGGATTGGGGCTTGCAATTGTTTCCCATGAACGAGGAATTCCCAGTAAGCGCAAGTCAATATCTTGCGTTGACTAAGTCCCTGCCCTTTGTACACACCGCCCGTCGCTACTACCGATTGAATGATTTAGTGAGGACTTTGGACTGGCGATCTTGGATGTCTGTCTGTCTGTCTCATCCCCGTGGTGCAGCAGCAGCAGCTCCTTGAGACGACGGAAAGATGTCCGAACTTGATCATTTAGAGGAAGTAAAAGTCGTAACAAGGTTTCCGTAGGTGAACCTGCGGAAGGATCATTAACGACCGAGAGTGCAACAACATACACTCCACAACAAAAACATCCTGAAGTATACATACAGATCAGCAGAGTTCTGACTGCATGGATAATCAATTAATTGATTATATATATATATATATTACACTCTGTCTGCAGGGCTGGCCATGGAGTTACAGTTACATACTTGATAATTCTTTGGCTGGTTAATGTTGGGGGTGGTCTGGTACCACTGAGCGCTCGAGATACTATTATAACGTATCTCTTGTGTCCCACGTCTGTATAGGCAAGCGAGTAACAACAACAACAGCAGCAGCAGTGAGTGCTGTTAGCTGCTCCTTCTGCTACCTGCTCTTCCTGCTGTAGTGGCATGTTCAGTAAATCCGCATAGGTGTGAGCTGCTGTTGCATGCAGGCCTGTCTGTTTTGTCTGCAGGGCCAGTTGGTCAATGATGGGATGGTCCTCGTGCCATTTGGCAGTCGCTGTTTTAACTCGGCTGCTCCCCACGTCTGTAGGCAAGCAGGGAGCTGAGCTAGGTGGTGGTGGTGGTTGTGGCAACAGTTTTCTTGCTGCTGTGCTAGTGTGTGTGTGTCCGCAGGGCCAGTTGGTTGGCTAATGCTGGGGTGGCCTCGGTGCCATTTGGCAGTCGCTCGTTGGTAATGAGTAGACTGTCTCCCACGTCTGCAGTCACTACTGCTGCGGTTTTAGAGTTCTCTTCTCTAAAACAAGGAGGCTGTGTAACCTTGACGAGGTGCAGTGGCTTACTCCTGTGATCCGGCATGTCCGGGCGAGGAAAACTAATGAGCAGTCTCGGACGATTGTTGTTACGTCTGCAGGGCCAGTTGGTTGGCTAATGCTGGGGTGGCCTCTGTGCCATTCGGTAGTAGCATGTTAATTCTGCTGCTGCTCCCCACGTCTGCAGGCGGAGACACTGGGTGATGCGCAGGCAGTCTGTGGCATGAAGGGGGTACTGTAAATCCGCATAGGTGTGTGCCTCTGACTCCACGGCTGGCTGTGCCGCTCGCTCTCACTCTGTCCGTTGTAATACCGACCGAATTACTGTGCTTACTGGCGTACCTCCACGCTGTCTGAGTGTCTGCAGGGCCACGTTTGTTGGCTATTGCTGGGGTGGCAGGGAATTGACTATTGAGGGTCAGTATCCTCTTGCCATTATTAAACAGATGCTTGTCTGTCTGTTTCCCACGTCTGCAGGCACAAGCTAGATCCTTACTTAGTAGCATCAGTCAGTGTCGGAGGAAAAGACCACCCATCAGTTGAGTACACAGAACTGTGAGGTGGCTAATAGCCGTGATCTATTATTACCGGTTGAACTCCGAGATAGAGTCTGTCTGCAGGGCCAGTTGGTTGGCTAATGCTGGGGTGGCTTTGGTGCCATTCGGCACTCGCGTGTCAAAGCCCACGTCTGTAGGCACGATGATATCGAAGAGGGATACTACACGATACGTACTAATGAATGCCAGTAGGTATCAGATATGTTCTGCACGCTTGTGTGTGCCTGTCCAAACCGATACGTGGTTGTGCCGCCGGCAGCCGTGTTTGGAGACTTCTGTGGGACCTGCAGGACCAATCGTTGTCGTTGGTTAGTATTGGGGTGGTAAGGGAATGAGGACGTTCTTTATCATAAAGCAGCAGCAGCAGCAGCAAGTCTGTCTCTGTCTGTCTGTCTGTCTGTCAACCCAATGTCTGTATTAAGGCCAGGTTGTCTGCCATTTCATAGGGTTTGTGCGGTATTATCGCGTCGCTGTCTGCAGGGCCAGTTGCCTGGTCAATGTTGGGGTGGTAGTGTGGTAACTCCACTCGGCGCAGGGATCTGTGTTAATAATTGTTATTATCATTGTGATCTGCGTCTCCCACGTCTGCAGGCAGTCGCCCGTCGGTGCGATATGAGGATGGCCGTGCAGGCTTGCAGGCCGGGAGCTCTTCACGTTGGTGAGAGTGGTGAGTTCTCCCGAGATGGATTGCTGCTGCTGTTCAGGCAACCAGCAACGGACGGTAGTGTGATTACTATCATAACTATATAAAATCTCTCGCCTCAGTATACCTTGGAGGTCTGTTATGCTGTTTTAAATCTCTCTATGTATATTTGCGGTGTCCGCTGAGGCGTGGACGTTACCGTAAAAAGGCGATGATGCCTGATCATACACAACTCACACACAGGGGATCACTCGGTTAGAGGGTCTTTGACAAACGGAGCCAACTCCGAGAAGTAGCCGGATACGTGAAAAAGATAACCTGCTTACTCTTTGAACGCACATAGCGACCGCAATGTTCGCCCCCTCTGTAGAGGAGGGAGGGTTGCGGTCATTTTCAGTCGAGTTGCTGTGCTATAAATGGTGTGCCTGTGGAGAATGTAATTTGTCCCGGCCACTGTCAGTGTCTGTCACTCTGCACGGGTCAAGCCGCCTCGTGGGTGCTGTAGCTCTGTGGTCCCTATCTGCTTCAAAGTCCTTGGGTAATAGGTGTACGGCATCTCCCCACGGGGTGGCTATGTGTACGAGGCGTCAGCTCTCGCAGGCTCCACAGTGGTCTACCAGTGCCAGTCCCTACCTGGGGCGGTACTGCGATTCTGCTGGGCCCACCCCGGAATATCGCGTTTGGCCTCGTGCCGGCGGTGTGGTTTTCAAGGAGTTCTGTTATAAGGGGGTAGCTGGGTGACGGCAGTTCGCCGGTCGTGCGTGCGCGGGCCGCCTCAATCTCCTGATGTATTACGAGGAGGAACGAGGGGGCGCCGCGGCGGCGATGCTGATGGCTGCTAACGTACCCATGCCCCAGCAAACACTAAACAGAGATACACCCTCAGGAGTGCACACGAGCAACCACACCAGTGTGGCTTGACATTACTACCAACTAGTCCGCTCCCCTCAATGGCTCGAGGGAACGCCGGGCAGTCTGCTCTCGCAGTCGTTGCGGGTCGTGATCCTTTAAATACCCCAGTGTTGCATTAAACAAACTCTGGGTAGGGCCGGCTCGCCTTGCGGGGCAGCTCCCGGACGTGGTTCGGAGCTAAGCGGTGGGTCCACTATGTGTGAGGAATAATCACAGTAATGTTTTCCCTCCTGCCACGAGCTCGTAGTGTTTGTAATTACTCCCAACGAGGAAAGTGACGGTAGTCCCCGTCAGATGCCTATCCATGGGATCTTGTGTGCTAGTAAGTAGCGAGGAGAGGGTGTTTACGCCAAGGGGGTGGCACACTTTACCACATTAAACATACTCTCACAATGTGGACCCGGCCCACTCCTCGTGAAGCTTAATTAAAAAAAATCATCTTGAACGATGATGCTAGCCACATGCCTTTGTGGTAGAAGGCCCCAGTGTCACGGCGGTGTGTTCGGGTTAGGGCCAACTTCCCTAGTCCCGTTCCGTCTTAACGCCTTTCACGCTAACAGACTCGTCCGTGAGCGGCAGCACGTCGCGCCACGGCGAGGGAGAGGGGCGGGCCTAAAGGAGAGCAACTGCTTGCTGTTGTGATCCAGGCCCAACTGTGTAGCACTCGACTGTGAATGGTCACCCGCTGGATTTAAGCATATCATTAAGCGGAGGAAAAGAAACCAACAGGGATTCCCTTAGTAGGTGTGACTGAAAAGGGAGGAGCCCAGCGCATAAGCCCTCGCCTCCGGCCCGTGTAGTGGGGCGGTGCGTAGGATACGGCCGTCTCGAAACGCGCGGGTTCGCAGCCACGGCGGGGGCGGTGTTGCGTTTCAGACTAGTCCGTGGCAGGCCAGCCCTTAAGTCAAAATCTAGTTATTGTGGAAAGTGGCAAATTACCCTACGAAGGTGAGAGGCCTGTCCTACAGTAAGTGTGACGCTGTGCTGGCATGCATGGTGAGGTTGAGCCTGTGGGCAGTCTGTAGAGTCGGGTTGACATGATGTCAGCCTAAAGAAGGTGGTAGACTCCATCTAAGGCTAAATATGACCCCAAAGACCGATAGTGGACAAGTACCGTAAGGGAAAGTTGAAAAGGACTTTGAAGAGAGAGTTCAATAGTACGTGAAACTGTTGTGAGCCTAAACGGGTGGAACGCAGATAGATCGAAAATGTGAACGGTGAGCCCAACTGCCCCTTGCTTGCCGTGACGGAGGTATGCAAAAGGAGCGACCCTGCTCCCTTCCTGTAACGCACTAGCTGCGAGCGGGCCTCCGTTGCGTGCACGTGCCCTACTGACCTACTGTCTTTGGGACTCGTTTTGGGGAGTTGGGTCCTTCACGAAGTAGGTCATCGCGACCTGCCGGGTGGAGGAATTCTCCGATGAGGGGATGGGGCCCGCTCGGATCTGTAGCCCGTCGTTTCGGCCTCGCTCCTCTCTCTGAGGGGTGGCGATGTGTCGGCGACGGGTGAAGCCGGTGCGGTGTTTGGCGTCTATGTTGAGACGGCCCGGACTAGCTCCTGCCTCCCTACCCAGGCAGTGTTGAGAGTGGAATTGCAGCCCTGGTGCTGCAGTTCTCGCGGTGTAAAACCTGCGTGTTTCCATCCGCCCCGTCTTGAAACACGGACCAAGGAGTCTAGCATGTGTGCGAGTCGTGGGAGTTACGGCTAGTTGTCGTAGTACCCCAGGCGAAATGAAAGTGAGTGAACACTGCTGATGATTTTATTGTTATCGGTGTGGGATGATCCCTTTGGCGTGCCTCGACGCGGCGGGAGACTGTGTGTCGGAGTCAGTGGCCGGGTGAGTTATTTTCCCCGGTCCTCCTGAATCTCTGGCCCTTCTCTCGTCGTCCCGAGCCGTCGACACTCCCGCGGGAGGGGGCGGAATCCCGGGACTCGTCGTAGCGACCGTCGCCGCCTCTGTCGTCGCTTGCGGCGGCACGCGTGCGTGCGTGGAGCTGACGAGTACCCTGAGCAGACATGTTAGTACCCGAAAGATGGTGAACTATGCCCGGCGAGGATGAAGCCAGAGGAAACTCTGGTGGAGGTCCGCCGCGGTTCTGACGTGCAAATCGATCGCCAGAGCTGGGTATAGGGGCGAAAGACCAATCGAACCATCTAGTAGCTGGTTCCCCCCGAAATTTCCCTCAGGATAGCTGGTACTTGTAAATGAGTTACATCCGGTAAAGAGAATGACTGGAGGTCTTGGGGGTGTAATACCCTCAACCTACTCTCAAACTTT
>JAWQEG010000096.1:1992500-2012323 GCA_033782935.1 Petrolisthes cinctipes
TGTAAATCCGCATAGGTGTGAACATGACTGGCTGACTCTTGTTGTGTGTGTTTGTTTGCAGGGCCAACACTGTTGGCTAATGCTGGGGTGGTCTTAGTGCCATTATGCAGTCGTGTGTTAATTCGGCGGCTGTTTCCCTCGTCTGCAGGCAGAGACAGACACTGGCTGGGCGCAGGCAGTGTGTCGGTCGGTCGATCAGTGGCATGATGCAGGTTGTGTGTACTGTAAATCCGCATAGGTGTGTACTACCTACCTCTGACTCCACGGCGACGACTGACTGCTGCTGTATGTGTCTCCCCATGTAGCATAATGGTTCGTCATGTATTTAGTGACGCATTCATTCTTGAATGAATACTAGTACTACTACTACTACTACTGAAGTATCTGTCTGGTTGATCCTGCCAGTAGTTATATGCTTGTCTCAAAGATTAAGCCATGCATGTGTCAGTACCAGCCCAAAGTAAGGTGAAACCGCGAATGGCTCATTAAATCAGCTATGATTCATTGGATCTGTATCCACCCGGTTACATGGATAACTGTGGTAATTCTAGAGCTAATACATGCCTCCAGAGTCCCTGTCCTCGAAGGTAGCAATGCCGACGAGGTGAGGGCGCTTTTATTAGTTCACAAAACCAATTGTCGGATCTCGGTCCGTCAACTAACCTTGTGATGACTCTGAATAACTTTTTGCTGAGCGCAAGGCCTATTATACAGTGCCGGCGCCGCATCTTTCAAGTGTCTGCCTTATCAGCTGACGATTGTAGGTGAAATGCCTACAATGGCTATAACGGGTAACGGGGAATCAGGGTTCGATTCCGGAGAGGGAGCCTGAGAAACGGCTACCACATCCAAGGAAGGCAGCAGGCACGCAAATTACCCACTCCCAGCACGGGGAGGTAGTGACGAAAAATAACAATGTGAGACTCATCCGAGGCCTCGCAATTGGAATGAGTACACTTTAAATCCTTTAACGAGTACCAATTGGAGGGCAAGTCTGGTGCCAGCAGCCGCGGTAATTCCAGCTCCAATAGCATATATTAATGTTGTTGCGGTTAAAAAGCTCGTAGTTGGATCTGAGATGCAGGGCGACCGTATTGCTGCACGGCGGCGATACAGTGTCGTCTCCTGTAGTGCCCCTCCTTCTCGATATACTGAGGGGAGTCTGGGCCCAGCCGGCTCGCACGGGATTCCCTTTATCGGTTGTCCCGAGTGGCTGGTGAGTTTACTTTGAAAAAATTAGAGTGCTCAAAGCAGGCAGTATATTAAGCCTGAATGGTGATGCATGGAATAATGGAATAGGACCTTGGTTCTATTTTGTTGGTTTTAACTGAACCCAAGGTAATGACTAAGAGAGACAGTCGGGGGCATTTGTACTGTGACGCTAGAGGTGAAATTCTTGGACCGTCACAAGACAAACAACTGCGAAAGCATTTGCCAAGGATGTTTTCATTAATCAAGAACGAAAGTTAGAGGTTCGAAGGCGATCAGATACCGCCCTAGTTCTAACCATAAACGATGCCAACCAGCAATCCGCCGGGGTTATTCCCATGACCCGGCGGGCAGCTTCCGGGAAACCAGAGTCTTTGGGTTCCGGGGGAAGTATGGTTGCAAAGCTGAAACTTAAAGGAATTGACGGAAGGGCACCACCAGGAGTGGAGCCTGCGGCTTAATTTGACTCAACACGGGAAACCTCACCAGGCCCAGACACTGGAAGGATTGACAGATTGAGAGCTCTTTCTCGATTCAGTGGGTGGTGGTGCATGGCCGTTCTTAGTTGGTGGAGTGATTTGTCTGGTTAATTCCGATAACGAACGAGACTCTAGCCTACTAACTAGTCGACGGATCTCTCGTCGCCTGTCACTCTGTGTGTTTTCCGTCTGTCTGTCTCCCTCCCTCCTGCCTTTCCTTCGGGGGGGTGTGGAGGGTTGTAGCAGCGGCGGTAATATCATCATCAGTAGTAGTCGGTGCTGTCGATGTCCAGTCGCACTTTCTTCTTAGAGGGATAAGCAGCAAATACTAGCTGCATGAGATTGAGCAATAACAGGTCTGTGATGCCCTTAGATGTTCTGGGCCGCACGCGCGCTACACTGAAGGGAACAGCGTGTTTTCCCTCTCCGAGAGGAGAGGGTAATCCGTTGAAAACCCTTCTTGATAGGGATTGGGGCTTGCAATTGTTTCCCATGAACGAGGAATTCCCAGTAAGCGCAAGTCAATATCTTGCGTTGACTAAGTCCCTGCCCTTTGTACACACCGCCCGTCGCTACTACCGATTGAATGATTTAGTGAGGACTTTGGACTGGCGATCTTGGATGTCTGTCTGTCTGTCTCATCCCCGTGGTGCAGCAGCAGCAGCTCCTTGAGACGACGGAAAGATGTCCGAACTTGATCATTTAGAGGAAGTAAAAGTCGTAACAAGGTTTCCGTAGGTGAACCTGCGGAAGGATCATTAACGACCGAGAGTGCAACAACATACACTCCACAACAAAAACATCCTGAAGTATACATACAGATCAGCAGAGTTCTGACTGCATGGATAATCAATTAATTGATTATATATATATATATATTACACTCTGTCTGCAGGGCTGGCCATGGAGTTACAGTTACATACTTGATAATTCTTTGGCTGGTTAATGTTGGGGGTGGTCTGGTACCACTGAGCGCTCGAGATACTATTATAACGTATCTCTTGTGTCCCACGTCTGTATAGGCAAGCGAGTAACAACAACAACAGCAGCAGCAGTGAGTGCTGTTAGCTGCTCCTTCTGCTACCTGCTCTTCCTGCTGTAGTGGCATGTTCAGTAAATCCGCATAGGTGTGAGCTGCTGTTGCATGCAGGCCTGTCTGTTTTGTCTGCAGGGCCAGTTGGTCAATGATGGGATGGTCCTCGTGCCATTTGGCAGTCGCTGTTTTAACTCGGCTGCTCCCCACGTCTGTAGGCAAGCAGGGAGCTGAGCTAGGTGGTGGTGGTGGTTGTGGCAACAGTTTTCTTGCTGCTGTGCTAGTGTGTGTGTGTCCGCAGGGCCAGTTGGTTGGCTAATGCTGGGGTGGCCTCGGTGCCATTTGGCAGTCGCTCGTTGGTAATGAGTAGACTGTCTCCCACGTCTGCAGTCACTACTGCTGCGGTTTTAGAGTTCTCTTCTCTAAAACAAGGAGGCTGTGTAACCTTGACGAGGTGCAGTGGCTTACTCCTGTGATCCGGCATGTCCGGGCGAGGAAAACTAATGAGCAGTCTCGGACGATTGTTGTTACGTCTGCAGGGCCAGTTGGTTGGCTAATGCTGGGGTGGCCTCTGTGCCATTCGGTAGTAGCATGTTAATTCTGCTGCTGCTCCCCACGTCTGCAGGCGGAGACACTGGGTGATGCGCAGGCAGTCTGTGGCATGAAGGGGGTACTGTAAATCCGCATAGGTGTGTGCCTCTGACTCCACGGCTGGCTGTGCCGCTCGCTCTCACTCTGTCCGTTGTAATACCGACCGAATTACTGTGCTTACTGGCGTACCTCCACGCTGTCTGAGTGTCTGCAGGGCCACGTTTGTTGGCTATTGCTGGGGTGGCAGGGAATTGACTATTGAGGGTCAGTATCCTCTTGCCATTATTAAACAGATGCTTGTCTGTCTGTTTCCCACGTCTGCAGGCACAAGCTAGATCCTTACTTAGTAGCATCAGTCAGTGTCGGAGGAAAAGACCACCCATCAGTTGAGTACACAGAACTGTGAGGTGGCTAATAGCCGTGATCTATTATTACCGGTTGAACTCCGAGATAGAGTCTGTCTGCAGGGTTAGGTTAGGTTAGGTTAGGTTAGGTTAGGTTAGGTTAGGTTAGGTTAGGTTAGGTTAGGTTAGGTTAGGTTAGGTTAGGTTAGGTTAGGTTAGGTTAGGTTAGGTTAGGTTAGGTTAGGTTAGGTTAGGTTAGGTTAGGTTAGGTTAGGTTAGGTTAGGTTAGGTTAGGTTAGGTTAGGTTAGGTTAGGTTAGGTTAGGTTAGGTTAGGTTAGGTTAGGTTAGGTTAGGTTAGGTTAGGTTAGGTTAGGTTAGGTTAGGTTAGGTTAGGTTAGGTTAGGTTAGGTTAGGTTAGGTTAGGTTAGGTTAGGTTAGGTTAGGTTAGGTTAGGTTAGGTTAGGTTAGGTTAGGTTAGGTTAGGTTAGGTTAGGTTAGGTTAGGTTAGGTTAGGTTAGGTTAGGTTAGGTTAGGTTAGGTTAGGTTAGGTTAGGTTAGGTTAGGTTAGGTTAGGTTAGGTTAGGTTAGGTTAGGTTAGGTTAGGTTAGGTTAGGTTAGGTTAGGTTAGGTTAGGTTAGGTTAGGTTAGGTTAGGTTAGGTTAGGTTAGGTTAGGTTAGGTTAGGTTAGGTTAGGTTAGGTTAGGTTAGGTTAGGTTAGGTTAGGTTAGGTTAGGTTAGGTTAGGTTAGGTTAGGTTAGGTTAGGTTAGGTTAGGTTAGGTTAGGTTAGGTTAGGTTAGGTTAGGTTAGGTTAGGTTAGGTTAGGTTAGGTTAGGTTAGGTTAGGTTAGGTTAGGTTAGGTTAGGTTAGGTTAGGTTAGGTTAGGTTAGGTTAGGTTAGGTTAGGTTAGGTTAGGTTAGGTTAGGTTAGGTTAGGTTAGGTTAGGTTAGGTTAGGTTAGGTTAGGTTAGGTTAGGTTAGGTTAGGTTAGGTTAGGTTAGGTTAGGTTAGGTTAGGTTAGGTTAGGTTAGGTTAGGTTAGGTTAGGTTAGGTTAGGTTAGGTTAGGTTAGGTTAGGTTAGGTTAGGTTAGGTTAGGTTAGGTTAGGTTAGGTTAGGTTAGGTTAGGTTAGGTTAGGTTAGGTTAGGTTAGGTTAGGTTAGGTTAGGTTAGGTTAGGTTAGGTTAGGTTAGGTTAGGTTAGGTTAGGTTAGGTTAGGTTAGGTTAGGTTAGGTTAGGTTAGGTTAGGTTAGGTTAGGTTAGGTTAGGTTAGGTTAGGTTAGGTTAGGTTAGGTTAGGTTAGGTTAGGTTAGGTTAGGTTAGGTTAGGTTAGGTTAGGTTAGGTTAGGTTAGGTTAGGTTAGGTTAGGTTAGGTTAGGTTAGGTTAGGTTAGGTTAGGTTAGGTTAGGTTAGGTTAGGTTAGGTTAGGTTAGGTTAGGTTAGGTTAGGTTAGGTTAGGTTAGGTTAGGTTAGGTTAGGTTAGGTTAGGTTAGGTTAGGTTAGGTTAGGTTAGGTTAGGTTAGGTTAGGTTAGGTTAGGTTAGGTTAGGTTAGGTTAGGTTAGGTTAGGTTAGGTTAGGTTAGGTTAGGTTAGGTTAGGTTAGGTTAGGTTAGGTTAGGTTAGGTTAGGTTAGGTTAGGTTAGGTTAGGTTAGGTTAGGTTAGGTTAGGTTAGGTTAGGTTAGGTTAGGTTAGGTTAGGTTAGGTTAGGTTAGGTTAGGTTAGGTTAGGTTAGGTTAGGTTAGGTTAGGTTAGGTTAGGTTAGGTTAGGTTAGGTTAGGTTAGGTTAGGTTAGGTTAGGTTAGGTTAGGTTAGGTTAGGTTAGGTTAGGTTAGGTTAGGTTAGGTTAGGTTAGGTTAGGTTAGGTTAGGTTAGGTTAGGTTAGGTTAGGTTAGGTTAGGTTAGGTTAGGTTAGGTTAGGTTAGGTTAGGTTAGGTTAGGTTAGGTTAGGTTAGGTTAGGTTAGGTTAGGTTAGGTTAGGTTAGGTTAGGTTAGGTTAGGTTAGGTTAGGTTAGGTTAGGTTAGGTTAGGTTAGGTTAGGTTAGGTTAGGTTAGGTTAGGTTAGGTTAGGTTAGGTTAGGTTAGGTTAGGTTAGGTTAGGTTAGGTTAGGTTAGGTTAGGTTAGGTTAGGTTAGGTTAGGTTAGGTTAGGTTAGGTTAGGTTAGGTTAGGTTAGGTTAGGTTAGGTTAGGTTAGGTTAGGTTAGGTTAGGTTAGGTTAGGTTAGGTTAGGTTAGGTTAGGTTAGGTTAGGTTAGGTTAGGTTAGGTTAGGTTAGGTTAGGTTAGGTTAGGTTAGGTTAGGTTAGGTTAGGTTAGGTTAGGTTAGGTTAGGTTAGGTTAGGTTAGGTTAGGTTAGGTTAGGTTAGGTTAGGTTAGGTTAGGTTAGGTTAGGTTAGGTTAGGTTAGGTTAGGTTAGGTTAGGTTAGGTTAGGTTAGGTTAGGTTAGGTTAGGTTAGGTTAGGTTAGGTTAGGTTAGGTTAGGTTAGGTTAGGTTAGGTTAGGTTAGGTTAGGTTAGGTTAGGTTAGGTTAGGTTAGGTTAGGTTAGGTTAGGTTAGGTTAGGTTAGGTTAGGTTAGGTTAGGTTAGGTTAGGTTAGGTTAGGTTAGGTTAGGTTAGGTTAGGTTAGGTTAGGTTAGGTTAGGTTAGGTTAGGTTAGGTTAGGTTAGGTTAGGTTAGGTTAGGTTAGGTTAGGTTAGGTTAGGTTAGGTTAGGTTAGGTTAGGTTAGGTTAGGTTAGGTTAGGTTAGGTTAGGTTAGGTTAGGTTAGGTTAGGTTAGGTTAGGTTAGGTTAGGTTAGGTTAGGTTAGGTTAGGTTAGGTTAGGTTAGGTTAGGTTAGGTTAGGTTAGGTTAGGTTAGGTTAGGTTAGGTTAGGTTAGGTTAGGTTAGGTTAGGTTAGGTTAGGTTAGGTTAGGTTAGGTTAGGTTAGGTTAGGTTAGGTTAGGTTAGGTTAGGTTAGGTTAGGTTAGGTTAGGTTAGGTTAGGTTAGGTTAGGTTAGGTTAGGTTAGGTTAGGTTAGGTTAGGTTAGGTTAGGTTAGGTTAGGTTAGGTTAGGTTAGGTTAGGTTAGGTTAGGTTAGGTTAGGTTAGGTTAGGTTAGGTTAGGTTAGGTTAGGTTAGGTTAGGTTAGGTTAGGTTAGGTTAGGTTAGGTTAGGTTAGGTTAGGTTAGGTTAGGTTAGGTTAGGTTAGGTTAGGTTAGGTTAGGTTAGGTTAGGTTAGGTTAGGTTAGGTTAGGTTAGGTTAGGTTAGGTTAGGTTAGGTTAGGTTAGGTTAGGTTAGGTTAGGTTAGGTTAGGTTAGGTTAGGTTAGGTTAGGTTAGGTTAGGTTAGGTTAGGTTAGGTTAGGTTAGGTTAGGTTAGGTTAGGTTAGGTTAGGTTAGGTTAGGTTAGGTTAGGTTAGGTTAGGTTAGGTTAGGTTAGGTTAGGTTAGGTTAGGTTAGGTTAGGTTAGGTTAGGTTAGGTTAGGTTAGGTTAGGTTAGGTTAGGTTAGGTTAGGTTAGGTTAGGTTAGGTTAGGTTAGGTTAGGTTAGGTTAGGTTAGGTTAGGTTAGGTTAGGTTAGGTTAGGTTAGGTTAGGTTAGGTTAGGTTAGGTTAGGTTAGGTTAGGTTAGGTTAGGTTAGGTTAGGTTAGGTTAGGTTAGGTTAGGTTAGGTTAGGTTAGGTTAGGTTAGGTTAGGTTAGGTTAGGTTAGGTTAGGTTAGGTTAGGTTAGGTTAGGTTAGGTTAGGTTAGGTTAGGTTAGGTTAGGTTAGGTTAGGTTAGGTTAGGTTAGGTTAGGTTAGGTTAGGTTAGGTTAGGTTAGGTTAGGTTAGGTTAGGTTAGGTTAGGTTAGGTTAGGTTAGGTTAGGTTAGGTTAGGTTAGGTTAGGTTAGGTTAGGTTAGGTTAGGTTAGGTTAGGTTAGGTTAGGTTAGGTTAGGTTAGGTTAGGTTAGGTTAGGTTAGGTTAGGTTAGGTTAGGTTAGGTTAGGTTAGGTTAGGTTAGGTTAGGTTAGGTTAGGTTAGGTTAGGTTAGGTTAGGTTAGGTTAGGTTAGGTTAGGTTAGGTTAGGTTAGGTTAGGTTAGGTTAGGTTAGGTTAGGTTAGGTTAGGTTAGGTTAGGTTAGGTTAGGTTAGGTTAGGTTAGGTTAGGTTAGGTTAGGTTAGGTTAGGTTAGGTTAGGTTAGGTTAGGTTAGGTTAGGTTAGGTTAGGTTAGGTTAGGTTAGGTTAGGTTAGGTTAGGTTAGGTTAGGTTAGGTTAGGTTAGGTTAGGTTAGGTTAGGTTAGGTTAGGTTAGGTTAGGTTAGGTTAGGTTAGGTTAGGTTAGGTTAGGTTAGGTTAGGTTAGGTTAGGTTAGGTTAGGTTAGGTTAGGTTAGGTTAGGTTAGGTTAGGTTAGGTTAGGTTAGGTTAGGTTAGGTTAGGTTAGGTTAGGTTAGGTTAGGTTAGGTTAGGTTAGGTTAGGTTAGGTTAGGTTAGGTTAGGTTAGGTTAGGTTAGGTTAGGTTAGGTTAGGTTAGGTTAGGTTAGGTTAGGTTAGGTTAGGTTAGGTTAGGTTAGGTTAGGTTAGGTTAGGTTAGGTTAGGTTAGGTTAGGTTAGGTTAGGTTAGGTTAGGTTAGGTTAGGTTAGGTTAGGTTAGGTTAGGTTAGGTTAGGTTAGGTTAGGTTAGGTTAGGTTAGGTTAGGTTAGGTTAGGTTAGGTTAGGTTAGGTTAGGTTAGGTTAGGTTAGGTTAGGTTAGGTTAGGTTAGGTTAGGTTAGGTTAGGTTAGGTTAGGTTAGGTTAGGTTAGGTTAGGTTAGGTTAGGTTAGGTTAGGTTAGGTTAGGTTAGGTTAGGTTAGGTTAGGTTAGGTTAGGTTAGGTTAGGTTAGGTTAGGTTAGGTTAGGTTAGGTTAGGTTAGGTTAGGTTAGGTTAGGTTAGGTTAGGTTAGGTTAGGTTAGGTTAGGTTAGGTTAGGTTAGGTTAGGTTAGGTTAGGTTAGGTTAGGTTAGGTTAGGTTAGGTTAGGTTAGGTTAGGTTAGGTTAGGTTAGGTTAGGTTAGGTTAGGTTAGGTTAGGTTAGGTTAGGTTAGGTTAGGTTAGGTTAGGTTAGGTTAGGTTAGGTTAGGTTAGGTTAGGTTAGGTTAGGTTAGGTTAGGTTAGGTTAGGTTAGGTTAGGTTAGGTTAGGTTAGGTTAGGTTAGGTTAGGTTAGGTTAGGTTAGGTTAGGTTAGGTTAGGTTAGGTTAGGTTAGGTTAGGTTAGGTTAGGTTAGGTTAGGTTAGGTTAGGTTAGGTTAGGTTAGGTTAGGTTAGGTTAGGTTAGGTTAGGTTAGGTTAGGTTAGGTTAGGTTAGGTTAGGTTAGGTTAGGTTAGGTTAGGTTAGGTTAGGTTAGGTTAGGTTAGGTTAGGTTAGGTTAGGTTAGGTTAGGTTAGGTTAGGTTAGGTTAGGTTAGGTTAGGTTAGGTTAGGTTAGGTTAGGTTAGGTTAGGTTAGGTTAGGTTAGGTTAGGTTAGGTTAGGTTAGGTTAGGTTAGGTTAGGTTAGGTTAGGTTAGGTTAGGTTAGGTTAGGTTAGGTTAGGTTAGGTTAGGTTAGGTTAGGTTAGGTTAGGTTAGGTTAGGTTAGGTTAGGTTAGGTTAGGTTAGGTTAGGTTAGGTTAGGTTAGGTTAGGTTAGGTTAGGTTAGGTTAGGTTAGGTTAGGTTAGGTTAGGTTAGGTTAGGTTAGGTTAGGTTAGGTTAGGTTAGGTTAGGTTAGGTTAGGTTAGGTTAGGTTAGGTTAGGTTAGGTTAGGTTAGGTTAGGTTAGGTTAGGTTAGGTTAGGTTAGGTTAGGTTAGGTTAGGTTAGGTTAGGTTAGGTTAGGTTAGGTTAGGTTAGGTTAGGTTAGGTTAGGTTAGGTTAGGTTAGGTTAGGTTAGGTTAGGTTAGGTTAGGTTAGGTTAGGTTAGGTTAGGTTAGGTTAGGTTAGGTTAGGTTAGGTTAGGTTAGGTTAGGTTAGGTTAGGTTAGGTTAGGTTAGGTTAGGTTAGGTTAGGTTAGGTTAGGTTAGGTTAGGTTAGGTTAGGTTAGGTTAGGTTAGGTTAGGTTAGGTTAGGTTAGGTTAGGTTAGGTTAGGTTAGGTTAGGTTAGGTTAGGTTAGGTTAGGTTAGGTTAGGTTAGGTTAGGTTAGGTTAGGTTAGGTTAGGTTAGGTTAGGTTAGGTTAGGTTAGGTTAGGTTAGGTTAGGTTAGGTTAGGTTAGGTTAGGTTAGGTTAGGTTAGGTTAGGTTAGGTTAGGTTAGGTTAGGTTAGGTTAGGTTAGGTTAGGTTAGGTTAGGTTAGGTTAGGTTAGGTTAGGTTAGGTTAGGTTAGGTTAGGTTAGGTTAGGTTAGGTTAGGTTAGGTTAGGTTAGGTTAGGTTAGGTTAGGTTAGGTTAGGTTAGGTTAGGTTAGGTTAGGTTAGGTTAGGTTAGGTTAGGTTAGGTTAGGTTAGGTTAGGTTAGGTTAGGTTAGGTTAGGTTAGGTTAGGTTAGGTTAGGTTAGGTTAGGTTAGGTTAGGTTAGGTTAGGTTAGGTTAGGTTAGGTTAGGTTAGGTTAGGTTAGGTTAGGTTAGGTTAGGTTAGGTTAGGTTAGGTTAGGTTAGGTTAGGTTAGGTTAGGTTAGGTTAGGTTAGGTTAGGTTAGGTTAGGTTAGGTTAGGTTAGGTTAGGTTAGGTTAGGTTAGGTTAGGTTAGGTTAGGTTAGGTTAGGTTAGGTTAGGTTAGGTTAGGTTAGGTTAGGTTAGGTTAGGTTAGGTTAGGTTAGGTTAGGTTAGGTTAGGTTAGGTTAGGTTAGGTTAGGTTAGGTTAGGTTAGGTTAGGTTAGGTTAGGTTAGGTTAGGTTAGGTTAGGTTAGGTTAGGTTAGGTTAGGTTAGGTTAGGTTAGGTTAGGTTAGGTTAGGTTAGGTTAGGTTAGGTTAGGTTAGGTTAGGTTAGGTTAGGTTAGGTTAGGTTAGGTTAGGTTAGGTTAGGTTAGGTTAGGTTAGGTTAGGTTAGGTTAGGTTAGGTTAGGTTAGGTTAGGTTAGGTTAGGTTAGGTTAGGTTAGGTTAGGTTAGGTTAGGTTAGGTTAGGTTAGGTTAGGTTAGGTTAGGTTAGGTTAGGTTAGGTTAGGTTAGGTTAGGTTAGGTTAGGTTAGGTTAGGTTAGGTTAGGTTAGGTTAGGTTAGGTTAGGTTAGGTTAGGTTAGGTTAGGTTAGGTTAGGTTAGGTTAGGTTAGGTTAGGTTAGGTTAGGTTAGGTTAGGTTAGGTTAGGTTAGGTTAGGTTAGGTTAGGTTAGGTTAGGTTAGGTTAGGTTAGGTTAGGTTAGGTTAGGTTAGGTTAGGTTAGGTTAGGTTAGGTTAGGTTAGGTTAGGTTAGGTTAGGTTAGGTTAGGTTAGGTTAGGTTAGGTTAGGTTAGGTTAGGTTAGGTTAGGTTAGGTTAGGTTAGGTTAGGTTAGGTTAGGTTAGGTTAGGTTAGGTTAGGTTAGGTTAGGTTAGGTTAGGTTAGGTTAGGTTAGGTTAGGTTAGGTTAGGTTAGGTTAGGTTAGGTTAGGTTAGGTTAGGTTAGGTTAGGTTAGGTTAGGTTAGGTTAGGTTAGGTTAGGTTAGGTTAGGTTAGGTTAGGTTAGGTTAGGTTAGGTTAGGTTAGGTTAGGTTAGGTTAGGTTAGGTTAGGTTAGGTTAGGTTAGGTTAGGTTAGGTTAGGTTAGGTTAGGTTAGGTTAGGTTAGGTTAGGTTAGGTTAGGTTAGGTTAGGTTAGGTTAGGTTAGGTTAGGTTAGGTTAGGTTAGGTTAGGTTAGGTTAGGTTAGGTTAGGTTAGGTTAGGTTAGGTTAGGTTAGGTTAGGTTAGGTTAGGTTAGGTTAGGTTAGGTTAGGTTAGGTTAGGTTAGGTTAGGTTAGGTTAGGTTAGGTTAGGTTAGGTTAGGTTAGGTTAGGTTAGGTTAGGTTAGGTTAGGTTAGGTTAGGTTAGGTTAGGTTAGGTTAGGTTAGGTTAGGTTAGGTTAGGTTAGGTTAGGTTAGGTTAGGTTAGGTTAGGTTAGGTTAGGTTAGGTTAGGTTAGGTTAGGTTAGGTTAGGTTAGGTTAGGTTAGGTTAGGTTAGGTTAGGTTAGGTTAGGTTAGGTTAGGTTAGGTTAGGTTAGGTTAGGTTAGGTTAGGTTAGGTTAGGTTAGGTTAGGTTAGGTTAGGTTAGGTTAGGTTAGGTTAGGTTAGGTTAGGTTAGGTTAGGTTAGGTTAGGTTAGGTTAGGTTAGGTTAGGTTAGGTTAGGTTAGGTTAGGTTAGGTTAGGTTAGGTTAGGTTAGGTTAGGTTAGGTTAGGTTAGGTTAGGTTAGGTTAGGTTAGGTTAGGTTAGGTTAGGTTAGGTTAGGTTAGGTTAGGTTAGGTTAGGTTAGGTTAGGTTAGGTTAGGTTAGGTTAGGTTAGGTTAGGTTAGGTTAGGTTAGGTTAGGTTAGGTTAGGTTAGGTTAGGTTAGGTTAGGTTAGGTTAGGTTAGGTTAGGTTAGGTTAGGTTAGGTTAGGTTAGGTTAGGTTAGGTTAGGTTAGGTTAGGTTAGGTTAGGTTAGGTTAGGTTAGGTTAGGTTAGGTTAGGTTAGGTTAGGTTAGGTTAGGTTAGGTTAGGTTAGGTTAGGTTAGGTTAGGTTAGGTTAGGTTAGGTTAGGTTAGGTTAGGTTAGGTTAGGTTAGGTTAGGTTAGGTTAGGTTAGGTTAGGTTAGGTTAGGTTAGGTTAGGTTAGGTTAGGTTAGGTTAGGTTAGGTTAGGTTAGGTTAGGTTAGGTTAGGTTAGGTTAGGTTAGGTTAGGTTAGGTTAGGTTAGGTTAGGTTAGGTTAGGTTAGGTTAGGTTAGGTTAGGTTAGGTTAGGTTAGGTTAGGTTAGGTTAGGTTAGGTTAGGTTAGGTTAGGTTAGGTTAGGTTAGGTTAGGTTAGGTTAGGTTAGGTTAGGTTAGGTTAGGTTAGGTTAGGTTAGGTTAGGTTAGGTTAGGTTAGGTTAGGTTAGGTTAGGTTAGGTTAGGTTAGGTTAGGTTAGGTTAGGTTAGGTTAGGTTAGGTTAGGTTAGGTTAGGTTAGGTTAGGTTAGGTTAGGTTAGGTTCGGTTAGGTTAGGTTAGGTTAGGTTAGGTTAGGTTAGGTTAGGTTAGGTTAGGTTAGGTTAGGTTAGGTTAGGTTAGGTTAGGTTAGGTTAGGTTAGGTTAGGTTAGGTTAGGTTAGGTTAGGTTAGGTTAGGTTAGGTTAGGTTAGGTTAGGTTAGGTTAGGTTAGGTTAGGTTAGGTTAGGTTAGGTTAGGTTAGGTTAGGTTAGGTTAGGTTAGGTTAGGTTAGGTTAGGTTAGGTTAGGTTAGGTTAGGTTAGGTTAGGTTAGGTTAGGTTAGGTTAGGTTAGGTTAGGTTAGGTTAGGTTAGGTTAGGTTAGGTTAGGTTAGGTTAGGTTAGGTTAGGTTAGGTTAGGTTAGGTTAGGTTAGGTTAGGTTAGGTTAGGTTAGGTTAGGTTAGGTTAGGTTAGGTTAGGTTAGGTTAGGTTAGGTTAGGTTAGGTTAGGTTAGGTTAGGTTAGGTTAGGTTAGGTTAGGTTAGGTTAGGTTAGGTTAGGTTAGGTTAGGTTAGGTTAGGTTAGGTTAGGTTAGGTTAGGTTAGGTTAGGTTAGGTTAGGTTAGGTTAGGTTAGGTTAGGTTAGGTTAGGTTAGGTTAGGTTAGGTTAGGTTAGGTTAGGTTAGGTTAGGTTAGGTTAGGTTAGGTTAGGTTAGGTTAGGTTAGGTTAGGTTAGGTTAGGTTAGGTTAGGTTAGGTTAGGTTAGGTTAGGTTAGGTTAGGTTAGGTTAGGTTAGGTTAGGTTAGGTTAGGTTAGGTTAGGTTAGGTTAGGTTAGGTTAGGTTAGGTTAGGTTAGGTTAGGTTAGGTTAGGTTAGGTTAGGTTAGGTTAGGTTAGGTTAGGTTAGGTTAGGTTAGGTTAGGTTAGGTTAGGTTAGGTTAGGTTAGGTTAGGTTAGGTTAGGTTAGGTTAGGTTAGGTTAGGTTAGGTTAGGTTAGGTTAGGTTAGGTTAGGTTAGGTTAGGTTAGGTTAGGTTAGGTTAGGTTAGGTTAGGTTAGGTTAGGTTAGGTTAGGTTAGGTTAGGTTAGGTTAGGTTAGGTTAGGTTAGGTTAGGTTAGGTTAGGTTAGGTTAGGTTAGGTTAGGTTAGGTTAGGTTAGGTTAGGTTAGGTTAGGTTAGGTTAGGTTAGGTTAGGTTAGGTTAGGTTAGGTTAGGTTAGGTTAGGTTAGGTTAGGTTAGGTTAGGTTAGGTTAGGTTAGGTTAGGTTAGGTTAGGTTAGGTTAGGTTAGGTTAGGTTAGGTTAGGTTAGGTTAGGTTAGGTTAGGTTAGGTTAGGTTAGGTTAGGTTAGGTTAGGTTAGGTTAGGTTAGGTTAGGTTAGGTTAGGTTAGGTTAGGTTAGGTTAGGTTAGGTTAGGTTAGGTTAGGTTAGGTTAGGTTAGGTTAGGTTAGGTTAGGTTAGGTTAGGTTAGGTTAGGTTAGGTTAGGTTAGGTTAGGTTAGGTTAGGTTAGGTTAGGTTAGGTTAGGTTAGGTTAGGTTAGGTTAGGTTAGGTTAGGTTAGGTTAGGTTAGGTTAGGTTAGGTTAGGTTAGGTTAGGTTAGGTTAGGTTAGGTTAGGTTAGGTTAGGTTAGGTTAGGTTAGGTTAGGTTAGGTTAGGTTAGGTTAGGTTAGGTTAGGTTAGGTTAGGTTAGGTTAGGTTAGGTTAGGTTAGGTTAGGTTAGGTTAGGTTAGGTTAGGTTAGGTTAGGTTAGGTTAGGTTAGGTTAGGTTAGGTTAGGTTAGGTTAGGTTAGGTTAGGTTAGGTTAGGTTAGGTTAGGTTAGGTTAGGTTAGGTTAGGTTAGGTTAGGTTAGGTTAGGTTAGGTTAGGTTAGGTTAGGTTAGGTTAGGTTAGGTTAGGTTAGGTTAGGTTAGGTTAGGTTAGGTTAGGTTAGGTTAGGTTAGGTTAGGTTAGGTTAGGTTAGGTTAGGTTAGGTTAGGTTAGGTTAGGTTAGGTTAGGTTAGGTTAGGTTAGGTTAGGTTAGGTTAGGTTAGGTTAGGTTAGGTTAGGTTAGGTTAGGTTAGGTTAGGTTAGGTTAGGTTAGGTTAGGTTAGGTTAGGTTAGGTTAGGTTAGGTTAGGTTAGGTTAGGTTAGGTTAGGTTAGGTTAGGTTAGGTTAGGTTAGGTTAGGTTAGGTTAGGTTAGGTTAGGTTAGGTTAGGTTAGGTTAGGTTAGGTTAGGTTAGGTTAGGTTAGGTTAGGTTAGGTTAGGTTAGGTTAGGTTAGGTTAGGTTAGGTTAGGTTAGGTTAGGTTAGGTTAGGTTAGGTTAGGTTAGGTTAGGTTAGGTTAGGTTAGGTTAGGTTAGGTTAGGTTAGGTTAGGTTAGGTTAGGTTAGGTTAGGTTAGGTTAGGTTAGGTTAGGTTAGGTTAGGTTAGGTTAGGTTAGGTTAGGTTAGGTTAGGTTAGGTTAGGTTAGGTTAGGTTAGGTTAGGTTAGGTTAGGTTAGGTTAGGTTAGGTTAGGTTAGGTTAGGTTAGGTTAGGTTAGGTTAGGTTAGGTTAGGTTAGGTTAGGTTAGGTTAGGTTAGGTTAGGTTAGGTTAGGTTAGGTTAGGTTAGGTTAGGTTAGGTTAGGTTAGGTTAGGTTAGGTTAGGTTAGGTTAGGTTAGGTTAGGTTAGGTTAGGTTAGGTTAGGTTAGGTTAGGTTAGGTTAGGTTAGGTTAGGTTAGGTTAGGTTAGGTTAGGTTAGGTTAGGTTAGGTTAGGTTAGGTTAGGTTAGGTTAGGTTAGGTTAGGTTAGGTTAGGTTAGGTTAGGTTAGGTTAGGTTAGGTTAGGTTAGGTTAGGTTAGGTTAGGTTAGGTTAGGTTAGGTTAGGTTAGGTTAGGTTAGGTTAGGTTAGGTTAGGTTAGGTTAGGTTAGGTTAGGTTAGGTTAGGTTAGGTTAGGTTAGGTTAGGTTAGGTTAGGTTAGGTTAGGTTAGGTTAGGTTAGGTTAGGTTAGGTTAGGTTAGGTTAGGTTAGGTTAGGTTAGGTTAGGTTAGGTTAGGTTAGGTTAGGTTAGGTTAGGTTAGGTTAGGTTAGGTTAGGTTAGGTTAGGTTAGGTTAGGTTAGGTTAGGTTAGGTTAGGTTAGGTTAGGTTAGGTTAGGTTAGGTTAGGTTAGGTTAGGTTAGGTTAGGTTAGGTTAGGTTAGGTTAGGTTAGGTTAGGTTAGGTTAGGTTAGGTTAGGTTAGGTTAGGTTAGGTTAGGTTAGGTTAGGTTAGGTTAGGTTAGGTTAGGTTAGGTTAGGTTAGGTTAGGTTAGGTTAGGTTAGGTTAGGTTAGGTTAGGTTAGGTTAGGTTAGGTTAGGTTAGGTTAGGTTAGGTTAGGTTAGGTTAGGTTAGGTTAGGTTAGGTTAGGTTAGGTTAGGTTAGGTTAGGTTAGGTTAGGTTAGGTTAGGTTAGGTTAGGTTAGGTTAGGTTAGGTTAGGTTAGGTTAGGTTAGGTTAGGTTAGGTTAGGTTAGGTTAGGTTAGGTTAGGTTAGGTTAGGTTAGGTTAGGTTAGGTTAGGTTAGGTTAGGTTAGGTTAGGTTAGGTTAGGTTAGGTTAGGTTAGGTTAGGTTAGGTTAGGTTAGGTTAGGTTAGGTTAGGTTAGGTTAGGTTAGGTTAGGTTAGGTTAGGTTAGGTTAGGTTAGGTTAGGTTAGGTTAGGTTAGGTTAGGTTAGGTTAGGTTAGGTTAGGTTAGGTTAGGTTAGGTTAGGTTAGGTTAGGTTAGGTTAGGTTAGGTTAGGTTAGGTTAGGTTAGGTTAGGTTAGGTTAGGTTAGGTTAGGTTAGGTTAGGTTAGGTTAGGTTAGGTTAGGTTAGGTTAGGTTAGGTTAGGTTAGGTTAGGTTAGGTTAGGTTAGGTTAGGTTAGGTTAGGTTAGGTTAGGTTAGGTTAGGTTAGGTTAGGTTAGGTTAGGTTAGGTTAGGTTAGGTTAGGTTAGGTTAGGTTAGGTTAGGTTAGGTTAGGTTAGGTTAGGTTAGGTTAGGTTAGGTTAGGTTAGGTTAGGTTAGGTTAGGTTAGGTTAGGTTAGGTTAGGTTAGGTTAGGTTAGGTTAGGTTAGGTTAGGTTAGGTTAGGTTAGGTTAGGTTAGGTTAGGTTAGGTTAGGTTAGGTTAGGTTAGGTTAGGTTAGGTTAGGTTAGGTTAGGTTAGGTTAGGTTAGGTTAGGTTAGGTTAGGTTAGGTTAGGTTAGGTTAGGTTAGGTTAGGTTAGGTTAGGTTAGGTTAGGTTAGGTTAGGTTAGGTTAGGTTAGGTTAGGTTAGGTTAGGTTAGGTTAGGTTAGGTTAGGTTAGGTTAGGTTAGGTTAGGTTAGGTTAGGTTAGGTTAGGTTAGGTTAGGTTAGGTTAGGTTAGGTTAGGTTAGGTTAGGTTAGGTTAGGTTAGGTTAGGTTAGGTTAGGTTAGGTTAGGTTAGGTTAGGTTAGGTTAGGTTAGGTTAGGTTAGGTTAGGTTAGGTTAGGTTAGGTTAGGTTAGGTTAGGTTAGGTTAGGTTAGGTTAGGTTAGGTTAGGTTAGGTTAGGTTAGGTTAGGTTAGGTTAGGTTAGGTTAGGTTAGGTTAGGTTAGGTTAGGTTAGGTTAGGTTAGGTTAGGTTAGGTTAGGTTAGGTTAGGTTAGGTTAGGTTAGGTTAGGTTAGGTTAGGTTAGGTTAGGTTAGGTTAGGTTAGGTTAGGTTAGGTTAGGTTAGGTTAGGTTAGGTTAGGTTAGGTTAGGTTAGGTTAGGTTAGGTTAGGTTAGGTTAGGTTAGGTTAGGTTAGGTTAGGTTAGGTTAGGTTAGGTTAGGTTAGGTTAGGTTAGGTTAGGTTAGGTTAGGTTAGGTTAGGTTAGGTTAGGTTAGGTTAGGTTAGGTTAGGTTAGGTTAGGTTAGGTTAGGTTAGGTTAGGTTAGGTTAGGTTAGGTTAGGTTAGGTTAGGTTAGGTTAGGTTAGGTTAGGTTAGGTTAGGTTAGGTTAGGTTAGGTTAGGTTAGGTTAGGTTAGGTTAGGTTAGGTTAGGTTAGGTTAGGTTAGGTTAGGTTAGGTTAGGTTAGGTTAGGTTAGGTTAGGTTAGGTTAGGTTAGGTTAGGTTAGGTTAGGTTAGGTTAGGTTAGGTTAGGTTAGGTTAGGTTAGGTTAGGTTAGGTTAGGTTAGGTTAGGTTAGGTTAGGTTAGGTTAGGTTAGGTTAGGTTAGGTTAGGTTAGGTTAGGTTAGGTTAGGTTAGGTTAGGTTAGGTTAGGTTAGGTTAGGTTAGGTTAGGTTAGGTTAGGTTAGGTTAGGTTAGGTTAGGTTAGGTTAGGTTAGGTTAGGTTAGGTTAGGTTAGGTTAGGTTAGGTTAGGTTAGGTTAGGTTAGGTTAGGTTAGGTTAGGTTAGGTTAGGTTAGGTTAGGTTAGGTTAGGTTAGGTTAGGTTAGGTTAGGTTAGGTTAGGTTAGGTTAGGTTAGGTTAGGTTAGGTTAGGTTAGGTTAGGTTAGGTTAGGTTAGGTTAGGTTAGGTTAGGTTAGGTTAGGTTAGGTTAGGTTAGGTTAGGTTAGGTTAGGTTAGGTTAGGTTAGGTTAGGTTAGGTTAGGTTAGGTTAGGTTAGGTTAGGTTAGGTTAGGTTAGGTTAGGTTAGGTTAGGTTAGGTTAGGTTAGGTTAGGTTAGGTTAGGTTAGGTTAGGTTAGGTTAGGTTAGGTTAGGTTAGGTTAGGTTAGGTTAGGTTAGGTTAGGTTAGGTTAGGTTAGGTTAGGTTAGGTTAGGTTAGGTTAGGTTAGGTTAGGTTAGGTTAGGTTAGGTTAGGTTAGGTTAGGTTAGGTTAGGTTAGGTTAGGTTAGGTTAGGTTAGGTTAGGTTAGGTTAGGTTAGGTTAGGTTAGGTTAGGTTAGGTTAGGTTAGGTTAGGTTAGGTTAGGTTAGGTTAGGTTAGGTTAGGTTAGGTTAGGTTAGGTTAGGTTAGGTTAGGTTAGGTTAGGTTAGGTTAGGTTAGGTTAGGTTAGGTTAGGTTAGGTTAGGTTAGGTTAGGTTAGGTTAGGTTAGGTTAGGTTAGGTTAGGTTAGGTTAGGTTAGGTTAGGTTAGGTTAGGTTAGGTTAGGTTAGGTTAGGTTAGGTTAGGTTAGGTTAGGTTAGGTTAGGTTAGGTTAGGTTAGGTTAGGTTAGGTTAGGTTAGGTTAGGTTAGGTTAGGTTAGGTTAGGTTAGGTTAGGTTAGGTTAGGTTAGGTTAGGTTAGGTTAGGTTAGGTTAGGTTAGGTTAGGTTAGGTTAGGTTAGGTTAGGTTAGGTTAGGTTAGGTTAGGTTAGGTTAGGTTAGGTTAGGTTAGGTTAGGTTAGGTTAGGTTAGGTTAGGTTAGGTTAGGTTAGGTTAGGTTAGGTTAGGTTAGGTTAGGTTAGGTTAGGTTAGGTTAGGTTAGGTTAGGTTAGGTTAGGTTAGGTTAGGTTAGGTTAGGTTAGGTTAGGTTAGGTTAGGTTAGGTTAGGTTAGGTTAGGTTAGGTTAGGTTAGGTTAGGTTAGGTTAGGTTAGGTTAGGTTAGGTTAGGTTAGGTTAGGTTAGGTTAGGTTAGGTTAGGTTAGGTTAGGTTAGGTTAGGTTAGGTTAGGTTAGGTTAGGTTAGGTTAGGTTAGGTTAGGTTAGGTTAGGTTAGGTTAGGTTAGGTTAGGTTAGGTTAGGTTAGGTTAGGTTAGGTTAGGTTAGGTTAGGTTAGGTTAGGTTAGGTTAGGTTAGGTTAGGTTAGGTTAGGTTAGGTTAGGTTAGGTTAGGTTAGGTTAGGTTAGGTTAGGTTAGGTTAGGTTAGGTTAGGTTAGGTTAGGTTAGGTTAGGTTAGGTTAGGTTAGGTTAGGTTAGGTTAGGTTAGGTTAGGTTAGGTTAGGTTAGGTTAGGTTAGGTTAGGTTAGGTTAGGTTAGGTTAGGTTAGGTTAGGTTAGGTTAGGTTAGGTTAGGTTAGGTTAGGTTAGGTTAGGTTAGGTTAGGTTAGGTTAGGTTAGGTTAGGTTAGGTTAGGTTAGGTTAGGTTAGGTTAGGTTAGGTTAGGTTAGGTTAGGTTAGGTTAGGTTAGGTTAGGTTAGGTTAGGTTAGGTTAGGTTAGGTTAGGTTAGGTTAGGTTAGGTTAGGTTAGGTTAGGTTAGGTTAGGTTAGGTTAGGTTAGGTTAGGTTAGGTTAGGTTAGGTTAGGTTAGGTTAGGTTAGGTTAGGTTAGGTTAGGTTGAGGTTAGGTTAGGTTAGGTTAGGTTAGGTTAGGTTAGGTTAGGTTAGGTTAGGTTAGGTTAGGTTAGGTTAGGTTAGGTTAGGTTAGGTTAGGTTAGGTTAGGTTAGGT